>SJYC01101044.1:0-45581 GCA_006408675.1 Madoqua kirkii
CAAAGCCTTTGACTGTGTGGATCACAATAAACTGTGGAAAATTCTGAAAGAGATGGGAATACCAAACCACCTGACCTGCCTCCTAAGAAATCTGTTTGTAGGCCAAGAAGCAAGAGTTAGAACCGGAATGGAACAACAGACTGGTTCCAAATTGGGAAAGGAATATGTTAAGGCTGTATATTGTCACTCTGCTTATTTAACTTATATGGATGAAGCACAAGCTGGAGTCAAGATTGCTGGGTGAAATATCAATAACCTCAGATACACAGATGACACCAGTCTTATGGCAGAAAGCAAAGAAGAACTAAAGAGCCTCTTGATGAAAGTGAAAGAGGAGAGTGGAAAAGCTGGCTTAAAACTCAATATTCAAAAAATGAATATCATGGCATTTGGTCCCATCACTTCAGGGCAAATAGATGGGGAAAACTAGAAACAGTGACAGACAGTATTTTCTTTGACTCCAAAATCAGTGCAGATGGTGACTGCAGCCATGAGATTAAGACTCTTTCTCCTTGGAAGAAAAACTATGACCAACCTAGACATCACATTAAAAAGCAGAGACGTTACTTCGCTGACAAAGGTCCATCTAATCAAAGCAATGGTTTTATCAGTAGTCATGTATGGATGTGAGAGCTGGACCGTAAAGAGGGCTGAGTGCCAGATAATTGATACTTTTGAATTGTGGTGTTGGAGAAGACTCTGGAGAATCCACCTGCAAGGAGATCAAACCAGTCCATCCTAAAGGAAATCAACCCTGAGTAGTCATTGGAGGGACTGCTGCTGAAGCCAAAGCTCCAGTACTTTAGCCACCTGATGCAAAGAGTTGACTTATTGGAAAAGACCCACATGCTGGGAAAAATTGAGGGCAGGAGGAGAAGAGGGCAACAGAGGATGAGATGGTTGGATGGCATCACTGACTCAATGGACATGAGTTTGAGCAAGCTCCAGGAGTTGGTGATGGATAGGGAAGCCTGCTGTGCTGCAGTCCATGGAGTCTCAGAGTCGGACACAACTGAGCGACTGAACTGTACTGAATGAGAGCAAAGTCTGCTTCCTGTAGCCTCCAGCCCTCTTAAAAGAAAGCCCTGGGAGTTTTCAAAGCCACATCTCCTGTCTTCATTTCTCCCCAGTTCAGGAACCCTGGGCTGAGCAGCCTGAGGGAGGGCTCAGGCCTTGCCCTCCTTGTGGAGGACGTATGCAGTTGTGATACCTTCCAGTAGCGAGTGACTGTGCTGGAGTTGTGGGTTTTAACTAAACTTTCCAATCCTCCTACCGACCTTGTGGTTTCTCCTTCATATTTTTAGCTGTGGGAATTTTCTCTGCTAGTCTTCAGATCATTCTCAGAGATAATTCCTGTTTAAGTTGTTATAATTTGAGTGTGTCATGAAAGGAGGTGAGCTCAGTATCTTCCTATTGAATCATCTTAATCCCCTCTCAAGAAATATTTTTTAATATATGCTTTTATCACTGTAAACACAAATCTTTGAATTGAAATTTTCCTGTCTTCTACAAGTTTAGGTATTTTGTATTTCCAGGTTTTTTTTAAGATATTTTTAAAGTTCCATTTTGATTTCTTCTTGCACACATTGGCTGTTCAGAAGCTTGTTCAATTTCTAAGTGTTTCTGAATTTTAAAATATTCTCAATATTGATTTTCAGTTTTATACCATTATGATTAGAAAAGATACTTGATATGATTTCAGTCTTCTTTGATTTTTGAAGACTTTTGTGGCTTAACATTCCATCTATCCTAGGAAATGTTCTATGTGTACCTAACAAGAAGAGAATTTTTGCTGTTGTCAAGTGAAACATACTATATATGTCTGGTTCACTTGCTATTAAGTGCTCAAGTTCAGTGCTTTCTGACTGATATTCTGTCTGGATGATCTATATCAGTGGTCCCCAACCTTTTTAGGACCAGGGACCAGTTTTATGGAAACAATTTTCACATGGATGCAGGAGTAGAGGGTTGTTTCGGAATAATTCAAGTATGTTATGTTGATTATACCACCACTGATCTGGCAGGAGGTGGAATTCGGGTAACAAAGCAAACCATGGGAAGCAGCTATAAATACAGATGAAGCTCTGCTCCCTCGCCCACCACTCACCTCCTACTGTGCGGCCTGGTTCCTATACAGGGGGCACTGGGGACCCCTGATCCATACGTTGTTGAAAGTGGAGTATGACTTTTCTTACCATTATTTCTGTACATTTTCCCCATCATATGTGTTACTATTTTCTTTATATATTTAGAGCTGCTAATGATGGATACATATGTATTCATAGTTGTCATAATTTCTTGATAAATTAATACCTTTGTTTCTTTGAGAGGTTTGACTTAAAGTCTTCCTATGCCTTATAATCAGAGAAGGCAATGGCAACCCATTCTAGTACTCTTGCCTGGAAAATCCCATGGACGGAGGAGCCTGGTAGGCTGCAGTCCATGGGGTCGTGAAGAGTTGGACATGACTGAGCAACTTCACTTTCACTTTTCAGTTTTATGCATTGGAGAAGGAAATGGCAACCCACTCCAGTGTTCTTGTCTGGAAAATCCCAGGGATATCAGAGCCTGCTGGGCTGCTGTCTATGGGGTCACACAGTCGGACCCGCCTGAAGCAACTTAGCAGCAGCAACAGCAGTGCCTTATAATAGATTAGTCAGGCAAGTATTTTTGTATGGAAAATCTTTTATCTGATCATTCAATTTTATCCTATATATGGCCTGAAAGTTAACACAAATCTCATCTATAAAGTATATAATCAAACTTTTAAAAATCCATTATATATATATTTAAACTAAAGTATAGTTGAATTACAATATTACATTTAATCTCAGGGGTAATTTAATATTTGTATAGATTATGTTCCACTTAAAGTTATTACAAAACAGGGAATTCTATGATGGTCCACTGGCTAAGACCCAATGCTTTAAATGCAGGAAGTGAGTTTGATCCCTGGTTGGGAAACTAAGATCCCATGCACTCTGTGGCATAGCCAAAGGAAAAAACAACCAAAGAAAAAAAATAATAGATATATTTCCTTGTGTTGTACAAGATACCCTTGTTTGTTTATTTTATACATTGGGGTATTAGATTGAGAGAGACAAACAACAGTCTCTGCCTCCTCACTTCAGTGTCCCCACTGGTAACCACTAGTATGTTCTCTGTGAGTCTATGTGAGTATGTGATATTCCACATATAATTATGATCACATGAGTGTGATCACTCACCTAGAGCCAGACACCTTGGAGTGTGAAGTCAAGTGGGCCCTAGGAAGCATCACTATGAACAAAGCTAGTGGAGGTGAAGGAATTCCAGCTGAGGTTTTCCAAATCCTAAAAGGTGATGATGGCACTTGATATGCCAGCAAATTAAGAAAATTCAGCAGTGGCCAGAGGACTGGAAAAGGTCAGTTTCCACACTAATCCCAAAGAAGGGCAATGCCAAAGAATGTTCAAACTACTGCACAACTGCACTCATTTCACAGGATAGCAAAGTAATGCTGAAAATTCTCCAAGCCAGGCTTCAACAGTACATGAACCAAGAGCATCTGGATGTTCAAGCTGGGTTTAGAAAAGCCAGAGGAACCAGAGATCAAATTGCCAACATTTGTTGGATCATCAGAAAAGCAGGAGAATTCCAGAAGAAATCTACTTCTGCTTCATTGACAACACTGAAGCCTTTGACTGTGTGGATCACAAAAATGTGTGGAAGATTCAAGAGATGGGAATACCAGACCACCTGACCTGCCTCCTGAGAACCTGTATGCAGGTCAAGAAGCAGCAGTTAGAACCAGACAGAAAACAATTGATTGGTTCTGATTCGGAAAGGAGTACATCAAGGCTGTATATTGTCACCCTGCTTATTTAACTTACATGCAGAGTACATCATGCAAAATGCCAGGCTGGATGAAGCACAAGCTGGAATCAAGACTGCCAAGAGAAGTATCAATAGCCTCAGATATGCAGATGACACCACCCATATGGCAGGAAACAAAGAGGAACTAAAGAGCCTTTTGATGAATCTGAGAGTGAAAAAGCTGGCTTAAAAGTTAACATTCAAAAAACTAAGATCATGTCATCCTGTCTCATCACTTCATGGCGTATAGATGGGGGAACAATGGAAACAGTGACAGACTTTATTTTCTTGGGCTCCAAGATCACTGCAGATGGTGACTGCAACCATGAAATTAAAAGATGCTTGCTCCTTGGAAGAAAAGCTATGACAAACCTAGATAGTGTATTAGAAAGCAGCGACGTTATTTTGCTGACAAAGATCCATATAGTCAAAGCTAATGTTTTTCCAGTAGTCATGTATAGATATGAGGGTAGGACCATAAAGAAGGCTGAGCAGCACTGAAGAATTGATGCTTTTGGACTGCAGTGTTGGAGAAGACTCTTGATAGTTCCTTGGACTGCAAGGAGATTCAACCAGTCCAGCCTAAAGGAAATCAGTCCTAAACATCCATTGGAAGGACTAATGCTGAAGCTGAAGCTGTAATACTTGGCCACCTGATGTGAAGGACTGACTCATTGGAAAAGACTCTGATGCTGGGAAAGATTGAAGGCAGGAGGAGAAGGGGACGACAGAGGATGAGATGGCTGGATGGCATCACTGACTCAATGGACGTTAGTTTGAGCAAGCTCTGGGAGATAGTGAAGGGCAGGGAAGCCTGGCATGCTGCAATCCATGTGTCCAAGAGTTGGACACGGCTGAGTGGCTGAACAGCAAATAATTATGATATTTGTCTTCCTCTGACTTATTCACTTAGGATCATCTCCAGATTTATCCATGTTGCTATGAATAGATTTCTTTCTTAAGGCTAAGTAATATTCTACTCTCTCTGTATGTCACATCTTCTTTGTTCATTCACATGTCATTAAACATTTTTCTTGTTACCACATCTTATCTGTTATAAACAGTGCTGCAGTAATGTTGGGTGTATGTGGTGTTTTGAATTATGGTTTTCTCAGAACATATGCCCTGGGGTGAAAGTGCTTGATCATCTGCTTACTCTATTTTTACTTTATTAAAAAAAACATATTTACTGTTCTCATGTAGCTCTTTACACTTTGTATTCTCACCAGTAGCATAGGAAGCTTCCTCTTCTCACACCCTCTCCAGCTTGTATTGTTTGCAGATGTTCTAATGATAATCGGTCTCACTGGAGTGAGGGGACGTGCTTGTTTGCTCAGTCATGTCTGACTCTGCAACCCCATGGACTGTAGTTCACCAGTCTTCTCTATCCATGGGATCTTTCAGGCAAGAATACTCGAATGGGTAGCCATTTACTTCTCCAGGGGATCTTCCAACCCAGTGATTGAACCTATGTCTCCTGCATTACAGGCAGATTCTTCACTTGCTGAGCCATTAAGGGAGTTCCTGATGCTGGGAGGGATTGGGGGCAGGAGGAGAAGGGGACGACCGAGGATAAGATGGCTGGATGGCATCACAGACTCGATGGATGTGAGTCTGAGTGAACTCCACGAGATGGTGATGGACAGAGGCCTGGCGTGCTGCAATTCATGGGGTCGCAGAGTCGGACACGACTGAGCAACTGAACTGGTGTGAGGTGATACTTCATTGCAATTTTGAGTCATTGTCTCATTAGTGATGTTGACCATTGTTTTCTGTAATTTTTCTTAATTTTTTCAAACTAGTGTGACTCATATTTACCCTTAAAATTGGCCTCTGGAAAGTTGTCCTGATGCGAATCCTTTTTCACTTACCTCCCCAGGATATTTCTTGAGGGCCTATTCCAGTATCCTGGCCTGGAGAATTCCAAGGACTGTATAGTCCATGGGGTTGCAAAGAGTCAGACACTACTGAGCAACTTTAATTTTCACTGTGTCATTCTAGCACCACCAGTCCTTGTGAATATTCAGCGCCCAGCAGCAGAGGTTGCTGTTACAGGAAGTGTCCACAACGCGGCAGCACTTCTTCATGCCCAACTGGCTTATGGGGCAACAAGAGCCTCGGAGAAACCTGGATTCCTGATTTATAAGTGGGGGTGGGGCGGGGGGCTCCCCTAGTGGCTCCCCTTGTGGCTCAGCTGGTAAAGAATCCGCCTGCAATGCGGGAGACCTGGATTTGATCCCTGGGTTGGGAAGATCCCCTGGAGAAGGGAGAGGCTACTCCAGTATTCTAGCCTGGAGAATTCCAGGGACTGTAGAGTCCATAGGGTCACAGAGTCAGACACGACTGAGCGACTTTCACTTTCACCTTCACTATGTCATGTGCCAGAAAAAGCCTAAGGGCTCTGTCTTTGTACTTTTACACCCTTGCCCTTCATCCCAGGATGAATTTGACAGTGAAAGTGAAGTCGCTCAGTGATGTCTGACTCTTTGCGACCCCATGGACTGTAACCTACCAGGCTCCTCCCTCCATGGGATTCTCCAGGCAAGAGTACTGGAGCGGGTTGCCATTTCCTTCTCCAGGATGAATTTGAGCCCCTATAAAATCACTTTATTGAGTTGGCTGTCATCCTTCAGTTCCGTAGTGTCTGACTGTTTGCAACCCCATGGACTGCAGCATGCCAGGCCTCCCTGTCCATCACCAACTCCCGGAGTTTACTGAGACTCATGTCCATTGAGTCAGTGATGCCATCTAGCTATCTCATCCTCTGTCATCCCCTTCTCTTCCCGCCTTCAATCTTTCCCAGCATCATGGTCTTTTCAAATGAGTCAGCTCATCGCATCAGGTGGCCAAAGTATTGGAGTTTCAGCTTCAACATCAGTCCTTCCAATGAACATTCAGGACTGATCTCATTTAGGATGGACTGGTTGGATCTCCTTGCAGTCCGAAGGACTCTCAAGAGTCTCCTCCAACACCACAGTTCAAAAGCATTAATTCTTTGGCACTCAGCTTTCCTTATAGTCCACCTCTCACATCCATACACGACTAATGGAAAAACATAGCCTTGACTAGACCGACCTTTGTCAGCAAAGTAATGTCTATACTTTTTAATGTGCTATCAAAGTTGGTCATAACTTTTCTTCCAAGGAGTAAGCGTCTTTTAATTTCATGGCTGCAGTCACCATCCTTAGGGGAGGCCTTTTAAAGAAAGAAATTGGAGTAGGGATCCGCATTACCTGGAGGCCAGCTAGCTTTTCAAAGCTCTTGCAGCCCAGGGGCTACACCTTACTCAGGGCTTGGTTTAGCTCTTTGAGGGCACATCTGGGGATGGAAACTGTCCTTCCTGCAGAGGGGACATGGCAACTCAGGTCAAAAGGGCACTGATGTGCTAGGACAATCACCCCTGCTCCCACACTTGACATTCCAGCCTTGAAATACATACCTATTCAGGCTGTAGTTTTGTGACACTAACCTGGGGAAAAAGGCAAGAGAGAAGTACAGTAGGCAGTTCTTTTCTTATTTTTTAAAATTACTTTAAAAATATTTTTATCAATTTCTGGAAGTATTGATGATTTACACTACTTTGCTATTTTCAGTGGTACAAAAGGGGATTCAGATATATATCTTCAAATACTCATGTTCTTCAGCTTCCGTTCCCATAAAAGTTACTAAACTATGTCAACCAAAATGCAATACAGAATAGGTCTGTAATATAGAGTAGGTCTTCATGGGTGATCTGTTTTCTATATATAAATTAGTGTGTACAGTTTTCTAAAAACTCCTAATTTATCCTCTCCTCTCACTTTTCCCATAAGTAAGCCTAAGTTTAGTTTCTAATTATGAGTCTACTTCTCTTTTGTAAACTAGTTCATTGGTATGAGGTTTCAATTCCACCTGTAAAAAATATCACAAGATGGGTGTCTTTCTATAAATTCTATAATTAGAATGACATCTCAGAGTTCCTCCATGTTGCTGAGAAAGGCTTTGTTTTATTCTTCTTTTTGACTAAATATCCTTTGTCTCTCTGTGGTAGTCTTTTATCTATTCATCTGTTCCCAGCATTTCAGCTGCTTCAGTGTCTTAGCTGTTGTAAATAGTGAGTGCTCTGGGGAATGGCAGGGTGTAGTGTATTTTAAAGAAAAGTTTTCTCCAAGTGTATGCCTAGGCATGAGAATGCCTGAAGAATTGAATTCTCTGCTTTCAGTTTCCTAAGGAAACTCTGTACAACTCTCCACTGAATTATTTACCCTTTGCATTTCAAATAACAACAGCACAGGAGTCCTCTTTCTTCTTAACACCCAAGCTGGCACTTATTGTTCATAAATATTTTAAGGATAACTACTTTATGTGGTGTGAGGTGATACTTCCTTGCAATTTTAAGTCACTTGTCTCTAATCACTAGCAAAGCAGACTATTGTTTACTAGGTTATACCTTTTACTTTTAAAAAATTTCTGTGCTGTAATACTGACCTCTTGAAATTGGCCTCTGAAAACTCCTCCTGATTTAAATTTCTTCTGATTGCTCTCCCAGGATATTTTTTGATGGCAAGTGACATTTACAATCTCTAAGGTCTTGGGAATATTGTGTGCCCAGAAGCTGAGATGTCAGTATTTCTGAAGGTAGTATCACTGCTTCTGTGGAATTCTGGTTAATGGGCCAGCCGGAGTCGTAATGAAACTTGGGGTGATGGGTTATAATTTGGAATGTCATATGTCAACAAAAAGCCCTACAGCTTCTGTATTCAGATTTCTTCCCCTAACTGTTGACCCAGCACAGATCTTTTCTCTAAAAAATCGTTATATTGAATGCTGTTTTCAGGAGAGGTCTTTTAAAGGAAGGGGCTGGAATAGGAATCCGCATGATCTGAAACCAGGAGAACAGCTGGCTTTCTAGGCTCTTCAAGCAAGGGGGCTCTACCAAATACTTGAGGTGTACCACACTTGCTTTAGCTTCTGGGGGGTCCTCCTGACTCTAGAGATTGGGGTTTCATGCTAGGAAACCAGGCACCACCATTCCACACGGGCATCAAAGTGTTGGGACAAACGCCTCTTCCTCCTGAGCCCCACGTATTCCAGCTTTGACTCCAGGCTTGCTCATGCTGCATGGATACGGCACTAGCAAAAGAAAAGAAAGGAGGAGAACGCTAGGTTAAACTTTTTGTTTTTTAATTTTATTTTTCTTTCTCTAGGGGTAACATTGATTTACAATGTATTATCTGTTTCAGATGAACAGAAAGAAGATTTACATCTACACATTAATTTCAGCTTCTGTTTCCACAGATGTTATTGAAGCATGTTGAGTAGACTTTGCTGTGATATAGGGTAGATCTGTGTTGGTGACTGATCTGGGGGTGTGTGTGTACATGACTATGCAAGTGTGTGTGAATATACAATTCTCAGCTGCCTTAAAATTTACCATCTCCTCCCAACTTGCACTTTAATAAGACTACGTTTGTTTTAATGTCTCTGACTCTATCTCACATTTGTAAATTGGTACATAAATCTCACTTCTAAATGATACCATGACACTTGCCTTTCTCTGTTGATGTGCTTTACTTCCATCCATGTTATAAAGAAAGGTGCTTTATTTATTATTCCTAATGGCTAAGTTTACCTTGTCTCTCTGGAGCAGTACTTTTCCCAGACTCTTTCCTGAATGCTGGTGTCTTGGACAGCCCCCAAGCCTTCTGAACATTCCTTGCCCTGCAGCAGAAGTTTCAGTGTTGCTGTTATGAGATGTGTCCACAAGGCGGCAGCACTTCCGCATTCCCCACTCTCTTTAATGGCGCCAAAGGAACCTTAGTGAAACTGGCCTCCTGAGTTGTCGTTTGGAACGCCATGCGCCAGAGGAACGCCCAACGGCTTCTATCCCCCCGACGCTTCCCTTGTGACAGATGTTGACCCCTGAAAAATCGCTGTCTTTGAGGTGGCTGTCGTTTTTAGGGGAGGGTTTTGAAAAAGGCAACTGGAATAGGGATCCGCATCAGCTGGATTTTCAAAGCTCTTCCAGAGCAGAGGCTTGACCGTATCTGGGATGCATTAGGCTTGAATTTGCTCTTGGGGGACGGCCTGCGTGTGGAGACTGTGGTCCCAGGCAGATTTGACTGGGCAGCTCAGGTGCAAAGTGGGTTCGTGTTCCAGAGACACCTCCCTGGCTCCCTGAGCCCCAGCCCATCCCTGCCTTGAGACCAAGCCTAGTCAGCCTGCAGAGATGTTAGCTCGGGAAAAAGAGGCTAGGGAGCACTAGAGTAAATGGTTGTTGTCTTTTTTTTTTTTTCCCTCGTAAACTTTGCATTTAATTTTTCTAGAAATACCCTTGGTTTACAACGCTTGTTTCTTTCAGGTGCACAGTAAGGAGTTATGCCTCTATACACGCCCACTATTTTTAGCTTCTATACCCCTAGATATTACTAAAGCCAGCTGAGTCAAATTCCCTGCAATAATTCAGTGATCTTCTTGATGATCTATTTTACATACACAGAGAAGTATCTATTAGTGTGTATAGGATTCAGCTACCTTCTAATTTATCTTTCTTTTACACCTTTCTTCTTTGGAAACCCTGGCTTTGTTTTTTAACATCTCTGGGTCGATTTCTGTGTTCTAAATTTATTCAGAAGATGAGTTTTCCCATTCCATCTCTAAGTGATATCACAGGCTGATTGCCCCTCTGTGTCACTCACTTTACTAACTTCCATCCATGGTGCTGAGAAAGGCCTTATTTTCTCCTCCTTTGTGGCCAAGATTTGATTGTCTCTCTGTGGCACTACATCCTTATGCATCCATCTGTCCGTGGAAATTTGGGCCACTTCCGTATCCCGCCTGTTGTCAAAATAAGTGCTGTGGGAAACGTTCAGGTGCCTGTGTCCCTTCCAGTGAAGGAGTTTATGGGAGAAGGTCCAGATGTGCGAATGCTGAAGATATGATTGCTGTATAACTTATATCCTAAGGATCCTCCGTACTCTTCTCCATGTGGTCCTTTACAATTTGCATTTCCATTTATGACAGCTTAGGACACTCCTTTTTTCTCCCATGCCCACTCTGGCATTCACTGTGTGTACATATTTGAAGGAGAACCAGTTTGTGTGGTGTGAGGGGACACTTCCTTGCTGTTTTAAGTGTCTTGCCTCTAATCATTAGCAATGTAGACCACCACGTACTCGGTTTTATCTTGCCAGTGTTTTATCATTTGCTACAATGTGAGTGGTATTTACCTCTTGAAATGGGCCCCCAAAACTCATTCTGATTTCAGTTGTTTTTGATGGCTCCCCCAGGACATTTTAGGACCACGAGTGTCGGCTGCATCCCCTAGGCCTGGGGGAATATTTTGTGCCCAGGCGCTGAGATGTCAGTGTTTGTGTGACCCAAAGGGTCTGAAGGCGATATGGCTGCTTCCTTTGGAACTCTGGTTGAGGGGCCACCACAGCCTCAGTGACACTGGGCCCCCTGGGTTGTGACTTGGAATGCCGCGTACCATCAAAAGGCCCAAGGGCTTCTGTCTTCATCCTTCTTGGCTGTGCTCTTCATGCTGGACCAATTTTAACCTGTTGCAGAATCTCTTCCTTGAGAGTTCTGGTGTTTTTAGGTGAGGCTTTTTAAAGGAGGAGGCTGGAGCAGGAATCCACATCACTTGGAAACCAGGACAACAGCTGGTTCTCTAAGCTCCTGCAGAGAAAGGATTTTACCATACTCGGGATACACTATGCTTGCTTTTGCTTCTAGTGGGGTGGCCTGCCTCTGAAGAGAGCTTTAATTTTCATAGACTTTCTGGAAGCTAGTTGAGTATAATTTCCCATGATACAGAGTCAGGCTATTTTGGTGACCTATTGCTCTTCATGCTGGACCAATTTTAACCTGTTGCAGAATCTCTTCCTTGAGAGTTCTGGTGTTTTTAGGTGAGGCTTTTTAAAGGAGGAGGCTGGAGCAGGAATCCACATCACTTGGAAACCAGGACAACAGCTGGTTCTCTAAGCTCCTGCAGAGAAAGGATTTTACCATACTCGGGATACACTATGCTTGCTTTTGCTTCTAGTGGGGTGGCCTGCCTCTGAAGAGAGCTTTAATTTTCATAGACTTTCTGGAAGCGAGTTGAGTATAATTTCCCATGATACAGAGTCAGGCTATTTTGGTGACCTATTTTATTTGTGTGTGTGTGTGTGTGTGTGTACATGTGTGTATAAGTTTCAGCCACTCAGGCTTTATCTTCTCCTCCCACCTTTTCTCTTTAATGAATACATCTTCTAAAAGCTGTCTGTCTCTCAGTTGTGAATTGCTGCATAAAATCCACCTCCAAGTGTTATCACATGACACTGGCCTTTATCTCTCTGTCTAAGTGCTTTCCTTCCTTCCCTCCATGTTAATGAGAAAGGTTTCTTGGTTATGTTTCTTTGTGGCTAAGTTTACCTTGTCTCTCCGGAGCAGGTCTTCCTTATCCATTCATCACTCCATGGACGTTTTGGCCTCTTCATTGGTCTGATTTTTGTCAGTATTGGGTGCTGTGGGGAATGTTGGGGTGCCTATGTCCTCCACTGGAGGTTTCCTCTGCATAGAGGGTCTGGCCTCGGTGTGCCTGAAGATCCGACTGCCTTATTTTTATTCATAGTTTCCAAGGAAATTCAGCACTTTTGTCCAGGTAGTTCTTTACATTTTTCATAACCACTGACAGCTTAAGAACTCTCCCTTTACCCAGCACCCACTCCAGCAGTTTTGATTCATAAAAGTGATATTGATACCCCCTCTCTCTGACTGGCGTGAGGTGATACTTCCTTGCCGTTTGGGTCCCTTGTCCCTGATCATTAACGATGTAGACCAGACTCCAGGAGGTGTCTTTATATCCTGTTTGATTGTAAACGGTGTGTGTCATGCTTGCCTGTTGAAATTGGCCTCAGAAAACTCATCTTGATTTCAGTTCTCCTTGGAGGACATTTCCCAGCCTGTTTCCTGAGGGCTGGTGTCATTGGTAGCCCCCAGGCCTTCTGCGTATTCTGTGCCCAAATCTGGTGGCTGGGGAAAGCTGAGCCTTCATGCTAGCTTCCATGGCTGTCATTTGGCATGTTCTGGGCCAGAAAAAGGCCCGAAGGCTCTGTCTTCCTAGGGCTTCCCTTTGAGCCGTCTCCACGGTACCAAAGTCTGAGGCCCTGCATGGAGGCTCCCTGGAGGCTGTTGTTCCCCCCAGGGAAGGACTTTGTAACAAGGAAGCTGCATTCAGGCTCTCCATCACCTGGAGAGGAGGAAAGCAGCAGGGTTTTCCAAACTCCTCCTGCCCAGGGCCTCCACCCTTATTTGGGTGCACTAACCTATATGCAGGTCAGGAAGCAACAATTAGAACTGGACATGGACAGACTGGTTCCAAATAGGGAAAGGAGTATGTCAAGGCTGTATATTGTCACCCTGCTTATTTAACTTATATGCAGAGTACATCATGAGAAACGCTGGACTGGAAGAAACACAAGCTGGAATCAAGATTGCTGGGAGAAATATCAATAACCTCAGATATGCAGATGATACCACCCTGATGGCAGAAAGTGAAGAGGAACTAAAAAGCCTCTTAATGAAAGTGAAAGAGGAGAGTGAAAAAATTGGCTTAAAGCTCAATATTCAGAACACTAAGATCATGGCATCTGGTCCATCACTTCATGGGAAATAGATGGGGAAACAGAGGAAACACTGTCAGACTTTATTTTGGGGGGGCTCCAAAATCACTGCAGATGGTGACTGCAGCCCTGAAATTAAAAGACGCTTACTCCTTGGAAGGAAAGTTATGACCAACCTAGATAGTATATTCAAAAGCAGAGACATTACTTTGCCAACTAAGGTCCATCTAGTCAAGGCTATGGTATTTCCAGTGGTGATGTATGCCTGTGAGAGCTGGACTGTGAAGAAGGCTGAATGCCAAAGAATGAATTGATGCTTTTGAACTGTGGTGTTGGAGAAGACTCTTGAGAGTCTCTTGGACTGCAAGGAGATCCAACCAGTCCATTCTGAAGGAGATCAGCCCTGGGATTTCTTTGGAGGGAATGATGCTGAAGCTGAAACTCCAGTACTTTGGCCACCTCATGCAAAGAGCTGACTCATTGGAAAAGACTTTGATGCTGGGAGGGATTGGGGGCAGGAGGAGAAAGGGATGACAGAGGATGAGATGGCTGGATGGCATCACTGACTCAATGGACGTGAGTCTGAGTGAACTCCAGGAGTTGGTGATGGACAGGGAGGCCTGGTGTGCTGTGATTCATGGGGTCGCAAAGAGTTGGACATAACTGAGTGACTGAACTGAACTGCCTATATACCCAGGCATAGGATTGCCTGGTCATCTGATATGTTGATTTTCATGGTCGTCCCTCCTAGGGTAGACCTTCGAAACAAGGAGCTATGGAGTAAAGAATGTGCAGACCTAGAAAGCAGCTGAGTTTTCCAAGTTTTGTGTCAACGGGTACCACCATGATGTGGGTCCACGAAGATTGGGTTGGCTCCTGGCTGGCCCATCTGCATCAGGAAAAAGTGTTCCCACCCAGAGGGGAGCAAGAAATAATAGCCTGAAACAGGGCTCAAACACTAGAATATCCACTGCTCCTCCCTAAACCCACCATGTTTCAGTCTTGGTATCCAAGCCTTGTCTGGTTGCTGGGATGGGACCCCAGCTGAACTGAAGGAGCTGAGAGAAAAGTCAGGAGTGCAGCTCTTTGTTTCTTTAGTTGTGTTTTGATTTCATAGGAATAGCACTGATTCAGGGTATGTTTTTGTCGTACAGGTACCCACAAGGGCTTCATTGACACATCTGCAAATGTCAAGTTTTTGAAACTTTTGTTCTAATGCAGGTTATTAAAGCATTTGGACTAGCATTTTGTTGATGACCTATTTTAATATATATTATCATCTATAGCTTTCTCCCAACTCCTAATTTCAGGTTTGGGGTGTTTTTTGTTTTGTTTTTCCCACCTTTTGCCTTTGGTAAGCTATGTTTGTTTCTAAGTTTCTGTGCATATTTCTTCCTGTAATGTAGTTCCCTTTGTTGAGTTTTCCATTCCACTACTATATGAAGAATAGATGCTTTTGAACTGTGGTGTTGGAGAAGACTCTTGAGAGTCTCTTGGACCTCAAGGAGATCCAACCAGTCCATTCTGAAGGATATCAGCCCTGGGGTTTCTTTGGAAGGAATGATGCTGAAGCTGAAACTCCAGTACTTTGGCCACCTCATGCGAAGAGCTGACTCATTGGAAAAGACTCTGATGCTGGGAGGGATTGAGGGCAGGAGGAGAAAGGGACAACAGAGGATGAGATGGCTGGATGGCATCACTGACTCAATGGACGTGAATCTGAGTGACCTCCAGGAGTTGGTGATGGACAGGGAAGCCTGGCGTGCTGCAGTTCATGGGGTCGCAAAGAGTCGGACACGACTGAGCGACTGAACTGAACTATGTGGTAACACTTTGTTTGTCTCTCTATCGGTACTATATTTTATTCAGCATCATCGTACTTAGGTGCATTCCTGTTGCTGAGGTACACATTACTGTGCTCCTTTGTATGGCTTAGTCATATTCTAGTATTTCTCTGTATCATGTTTTGCTCCACTTCCATTTTTCCGTTGCCATGTTCATACATCAGCTTTTTGAAGGAGTTCATGCTGACATGAACTTGCGGGACCTGGGTCTTTTCAAAAGGAGGCTTTCTCCCCCTGTATCAGGCATAGAACTGCCTGATCATCAGGTGGCTTGGTTGTCAGTGTCTTAAGGGACGCTCCATAGTGTTTTGCCTGTGGCTCTGTGCAATTTTCATTTTCTCCAACAGCTTAGGAGGCTTCCCACCACCCCTATACCTTCCCCAGCATTTATTGTTCCTGGATGTTTAAACCATAAGCACTCTGACTGGTGGGTAATGATTCCCTGGTGCAAGATTCAATCACTTCTCCTTAATCTTTACGGATGTGGATGTTCTTTTCCTGGGTGATGCTGAATTTTTTTTTTCTTTGTCTTTCATTTACTTGGTATGAGTCATACTTAACTGCAGAGATTGGCCTCTGGAAAGACGTCCTGATTTGCGTTGGTTTTGCCCCTGCTCTTTCCTCCCGATTGTCTTGTGGGCCAGGGTCCTTCCCAGCCCTTCAGGCTTTGTGAAACTTCAGTGCCCAGGAGCGCTGATGTGACCGTGGTAGTTAATGTCCACAAGGCGGCAGCACCTTTTCATGCTCAGTTGTGTTTCTGGGGAAAGTGGAGCCCGGTGGCTCTGGGCTTCCAGTGTTGTCGCTGGGAATGTCCTGGGCCAGAATAATGCCTGGGGGCTTGTCTTCCTAGGGCTTCCCTCTGAGCCTTCACCTCAGGAACAAGTCTGAAGCCCTGCATGGAGGTCCCCTGGAGGGGGTCCTGGCTAGGGGAGGCCTTTGAAACAAGGCAGTTGCATTAAAGATATTATTACCTGGAGAGGAGAGCAGCTGAGTTTTCCAAACTCCTTCTGCCCAGGGCCTCCATCATCATATGGGTGCATTCAGATTGGGTTTGGTCCTGGCTGGTGTGTCTGCATCAGAGAATTTGTGTTCCCATGCAGAGAGGAATGAGGAATACAGGTCTGAACGGGGCTCAGATGCTGAGACACCATCCCTTCCTCCCTGAACCCCACCGTATTTCAGCCTCAGGATCTCAACTTACTCAGACTGCAGGGACCTGGCATCCACCAGGCTAAAGGAGTTTAGAGAGGAAGAGTCCAGTTCTTTTTTTTTTTCCTCTCTGTTTCATTTAAATCTTTACAGGAATATCATTGTTTTACAGTGTGTTTTTTATTGTATGTGTCAGTTCAGTCGCTTAGTCATGTCCGACTCTTTGTGACCCCATGGACTGCAGTATGCCAGGCCTCCCTGTCCAACCCCTGGAGTTTCCTCAAACTCATGTCCATTGAGTCAGCGATGCCATCCAACCATCTCATCCTCTGTCATCCCCTTCTCCTCCCACCTTCAATCTTTCCCAGCATCAGGGTCTTTTCCAATGAGTCAGTTCTTCCCATCAGGTGGCCAAAGTATTGGAGCTTCAGCATCAGTTCCCCCAATGAATATTCAGGACTGATCTCCTTTAGGATGGACTGGTTTGATCTCCTTGCAGTCCAAGGGACTCTCAAGAGTCTTCTCCAACACCACAGTTCAAAAGCATCAATTCTTCTGTGCTCAGCTTTCTTTACAGTCCAACTCTCACATCCATATGTGACTCATGGAAAACCTGTAGCCTTGGCTAGAGGGACCTTTGTCCTGCAAAGTAATGTCTCTGCTTTTTAATATGCTGTCTAGGTTTGTCATAGCTTTTCTTCCAAGGAGCAAGTGTCTTTTAATTTCATGGCTGCAGTCACCATCTGCACTGATTTTGGAGCCCCCCCAAAATAAGGTCTGTCACTGTTTCCAGTGTTTCCCCATCTATTTGCCATAAATTGATGGAACCAGATGCCATGATCTTGTGTAGAGACAGGCAGTTCACTGATACATCTACGGGTTCCATTTTTTGGAGCTTGCTTTCTAATTCAAGTTATTAAAGCATTATGATTGGCTTTCCTTTTACTCTCAATTACATTTAGTTGCTGTTGTCTTTTACACATGTATTAGTGTGTGTAGATTATTCAAGCCTTCAAGTTTCTGGGTTTTTTTCCTCCTTTTCCCTTTATTGAGCCTAAGATAAATAAGCCAGTTTCTCTTTTCTAATGTAGTTCATTTGGCTGAGTCTTCCATTCCATCACTAATAATTACCACACTATGTTTGTGTTTATATATATAATTTATTTAGTATTTTTATATATATGTCCATCTGGGTTGCTGAGGTGGATGTCCATTCATTCTTTGTCACGGTTCTGTCAGATTGCATTGTCTCTCTCTGCAACTTTGTGTCCTAGTTTCGTCTCTTCCTGGATACGCTCCCTGCTTGCTTGACCTGTGTGCTTGGAGAGAGAGTGCGTAGTGACGCTGCAGAGCCTGCTCTTTGGGAATAAGATTGGCTCTGCCTCTATACCCAGGCACAGAATTGCCTGATCATCTGATATCTTGATTTTTCAGTGTTGTCCTTCCTAGGGTAGGCCTTTGAAACAAGGAGTTGGAGTAAAGGATGGCCACCACCTGCAGACCTGGACAGCAGCTGAGTTCTCTAAGTTTTTGTGTCCACGGGCAGCACCATGACGTGGTTCCACTAAGACTGGGTTGGCTCCTGGCTGGCCCATCTGCCTCAGGAAAATGTGCTGCTACCCAGAGGGGAGCAAGAGACACAGGCCCAAAAGAGGGTTCAATGCTAGAACATCCTCTTCTCCTCCTGAAATCCCACCTTACTTAGGTCTTGGGGTCCAAGCCTGGTCTGGCTATGGAGACTGGACTCCAATGAGGCTGAAGGAGTCTAGAGAGGAGTGGGGAGCACAGCTGTATTTCTTTATTGCATTTTGAATTTTATAGGAATATCATTGATTTACAGTGTGGCGTTTGTTTTCCAGTACAGGTACAGACAGGGGATTCATTGATATAGCTACAAATGCCAAGTTTTTGGAACTATTGTTATTAAAGCATTTGGACTAGCTTTTTGTTGGTGACTTGTTTTAATGCTATGGGCCTGTATAGGTTAATCCCACCTCCTAAATCCATTGTTCCCCCCCACACCCCTCCGCACTTTTTCCCTTTGGTGAGTTTGTTCAAACTTATTCATGTATTTCTCCTTTTAATGTAATTCCTTTCATTGAGCTGTGCATCTTACTACTACGCAGTAGCATTCACGTCTGCCTTTCTCTGTGTAATATATTTTATTTAAAAGTATGGTCATACGCAGGCCCAGTCATGTTGATGAGCTACATATCATTGCCTTCTTCTCTATGGCTTAGTCACATTCCACTATTCCTCTGTATCACGTTTGTTCATGCTTTCCTTTCCACTGCCTTTTTCCTACCTTGGCTCCTGGAAAGGGTGTGTGCTGAGGTGAACGTGCAGTGCCTGGATCCTTTGGGAAGAAGGCTTTCTCAGCCTACACACCCAGGCACAGAATTGCCTGGTCATCTGACAGCTTAGTTTCAGCGTCTTAAGGACACTCCGGAGTGTTCTGCATGTGACTCTGTGCACTTTTCATTTTCTCCAGCAGATTCAGAGGCTTCTCACCTCCCCCAGATCTTCCCCAGAATTTATTGTTCCTGGATGTTTACATGATAAGCACTCTGATCTGGTGGGTAATGATACCCTGGGTGCAAGAGTCCATCACTTCTCAGTCGTTATCTATGTGGATATTCTTTTCCTGGGCAATTTTAAATGTTTTTCCTGTTTTGTTTTGTTTTGTTTTTTTCCGTTTACTTGGTGTGAGACATACTTACCTGTTGCGATTGGAATCTGGAAAGTCGTCCTGATTTGCTTTTTTTCCCTCCTCTTGCTCTTTCCTCCTGACTGTTTCTTGTGGACCCAGGGTCCTTCTCAGCCCTTCGGGCCTTGTGAAGATTCAGTGCCCAGAAGCAGTGGTGTGACCATTGTAGTTACACGAAGTGTCCACAGGGAGGCAGCACTTTCCCACGCCTAACTGATTGTTGGGGAAAGCAGAGCCCCAGTGGCTCTGGGCTTGCAGGGTTGTCATTGGGAATGTCCTGGCCCAGAAAAACTCCTGAGGGCTTCTGTCTTCCTAGGAGTTCCTTCTCAGCCCTCACAGCGAAAACAAGTCTGAAGGCCTGCATCGAGGGTCCCTGGAGGGTGTGGTCCTGCCTCGGGGAGGCCCTTGAAACAAGGAAGCTGGATTCAGGATCTCCATCACCTGGAGAGGAGGCGAGCAGCTGGGTTTTCCAAACTCCTTCATCAGTATTTGGGTGCACTCAGATTGGGCTGGGTCCTGGCTGGTCCATCTGCATCAAGAAATGTGTGTTCCCATGCAGAGAGGAGCAAGGATACAGGTCTGAAAGGGGCTCAAATGCTGGCACACCCCCCCCTTCCTCCCTGAATCCCACCGTATTTCAGCCTTAGGATCCCAGCCTGCTCAGGCTGCGGGGCACTGCAGGGCTTAAGGCCTTTAGAGAGGAGCAGAGAGTGCAGTTCCTTTTTTTGCTGTTTCTGTTTTGGCCTTCTCTGTTTCATTTTAAAAGCTCTAGAAACACTGATTTACCGTGTGTTGTTTCATGTGTGTGCAGACAGGCAATTCATTGATGCATCTACACGGGTCGTGTTTTGGGAGCTTTTGTTCTAATTCAGATTATTAAAGCAGGATACAAGCCTTCCCTTTACTCTGAGTTACAGTTAGTTGACGTTGTCTTTTATATGTGTATTAGTGTGTGTAGATTATTCACGCCTCCAAATTTCTAGTTTTTTCCCAGCTTTTCCTTCTGTTGAGCCTAAATTAACGTCCATGAGTCAGTTTCTCTTTTGTAACATAGTTCTTTAGCTGAGTTTTCCATTCGACCAGTAGGCAGTAACACAGGATGTCTGTCTTTCTGTGTCTAATTTATTTTATCGAGTAGCTTCCTATTTGGGCCAATCCCTGTTGCTGAGATGGATATTAGTTATTCTTCTTTATGGCCTAGTGAGATTGCATTGTCTCTCTGTAGGACATTTCATCGTAGTTCCATCTCTCCCTGGATACATTCCCCACTTGCTTGACTTGTGTGCTTGAATGCGGAGTGCCGTAGCGAAGGCTGTAGAGCCTGCCTCTTTAGGAATTCAGATTGGCTCTGCCTGTATACCCAGGCATGGAATTGCCTGATATCTGATATCTTGATTTTTCAGTGTTGTCCTTCCTAGGGTAGGCCTTTGACACAAGGAGTTGGAGTAAAGGATGGGCATCACCTGCAGACCTGGACAGCAGCTGGGTTTTCCAAGTTTCTGTGTCCACGGGTGCCACCATGACGTGGGTCCACTAAGACTGGGTTGGCTCCTGGCTGGCCCATCTGCCTCAGAAAAATATATTCCTACCCAGTGGGGAGCAAGAAGTATAGGCCCCAAAGAGGGCTCAAATGCTAGAACATCCTCTACTCCTCCCAAATCTCACCATACTTCAGCCTTGGGATCCAAGCCTGTTCCAGCTGCAGGGACTGGACTCCAATGGGGCTGAAGCAGTTTAGAGAAGAGTTGGGAGGACAGGTCTTTCTTTATTGCGTTTTGAATTTTATAGGAATGTCATTGATTTACAGTGTGTTGTTTGTTGCACAGGTACAGATGGAGGATGCATCAATACATCTACACCTGCCGAGTTTGGGGAACTATCAATCCATACAGGTTATTAAAGCATTTGGACTAGCATTTTGTTGATGACCTATTTTAATAGGTAGGATCGTGTATAGTTTACTCCCACCTCCTAAACCCATTCCCCCCCCACGCCCACTTTTTCCCTTTGGTAAGCAGAAGCTTATTTCAGTTTTTCAGTGTATTTCTCCCTTTAATGGAATGTCTTTTACTGCATTTAACCTTCCACTACTAACGGGCAACATTTTGTTTGTCTTTCTCTGTGTATTTCATCTAGCCTGGTTACGCATGGTCCCTCATGTTGCTTGAGCGGCCACATTATTGCACTCCTCTCGACAGCTGAGGCACACTCCACTGTTCTGTGTCAGGCTTCACTCGTACTTTCATTTTCCATTGCCGTGTTCCTACTCTGGCTCTGGGAAGGAGTGCGTGCTGAGAACATGCAGTGCCTGCGTCCTTTGGAAAGAAGGCTTTCTGCACCTACACATCCAGGCACAGAATTGCCTGATCATCTGCTGGCTTGGTTTCAGTGTCTTAAGGATGCTCTGGAGTGTTCTGCATGTGACTCTGTGCACTTTTCATTTTCTCCAACAGCTTCAGAGGCTCCCCAGCAACCCCAGTCCTTCCCCAGCACTGTGCCTGGATGTTTAAACAGTAAGCGCTCTGATCTGGTGGGTAATGATACCCTGGTGCAAGATTCAATCACTTCTGCTTAATCTTTATCCATGTGGACATTCTTTCCTGGGCGATTTTATTGTTTTTAATTATTTTAGTTGGAGGCTAATTACTTTACAGTATTGTGGTGGTTTTTGCCATACATCGACAGGAATCAGCCACGGGTGTACCTGTGTCCCCCATGCTGAACTCCCCTCCCCGTGCCTCTGGGTGGTCCCAGAGCCCCGCTCTGAGTGCCCTGTTCAGTGCACCAAACTTGCCCTGGTCCTCTGTTTTACATATGGTAATGTACACATTTCAAAGCTATTCTCTCATATTGTCACACCCTCCCCTTCTCCCACAGAGTCCAAAAGTCTGTTCTTTACAACTGTGTCTCTCTTGCTGTCTTGCATATAATGTCATTATTGTCTTTCTAAATTCTATATATATGTTTTAATACACTGTATTGGTGTTTCTCTGACTTGCTTCACTCCGTATAATAGGCTCTAGTTTCATCTACCTCATTAGAACTGACTCAAATGCATTCTTTTTTATATCTGAGTAATATTCCATGGTGTATGTACCACAACTTCTTTTTCTTGAACTTAATTTATTTTTAATTGAAGAATAATTGCTTTACAGTATTGTCTTGGTTTCTAACACATAGCAACATGAATCAGTCATAGGTTTACCCATGCAAAAAATTTTTTTGCAAATATTTTCTTTCTTACAGTCTGTGGTTTAATTTTTTTTATTTTTCTTTCCTTTTAAAAAAATTTTTTTATTTTAGTTGGAGGCTCATTACTTTACAATCTTGTGGTGGTTTTTGCTATACATTGACATGAATCAGCCATGGTTGTACGTCTGTCCCTGCAGTTCCAAAGCTCCTCCCACCTCCCTCCTCATCCCATCGCTCTGGGTGGTCCCAGTGCATCAGCTTGAGTACCCTGTTTCACGCATCGAACTTGGACTGGTCATATATTTCACATTTGGTATGTTTCAGCTATCCTCTCAAATCATCCCACCCTTGCCTTCTCCCCCAGAGTCCAAAAGTCTGTTCTTTATATCTGTGTCTCTTTTGCTATCTCTCATAAAGGTTCATTGTTACCATCTTTCTAAATTCCATATATATGCGTTAGTATACTGTATTGGTGTTTTCCTTTCTGACTTACTTCATTCTGTATAATAGGCTCCAGTTTCATCCACCTCATTAGGACTGATTTAAATGTTTTTTTAAGGGCTGAGTAATACTCCATTGTGTATATGTGCCACAGCTTTCTTATCCATTCATCTGCTGATGGACATCTAGGTTGCTTCCATGTCCTGGCTACTATAAACAGTGCTGTGATGAACACTGGGCTACACGTGTCTCTTTCAGTTCTGGTTTCCTCAGTGTTTATGCCCAGCAGTGGGATTGCTGGATCGCATGGCAGTTCTATTTCTGGTATTTTAAGGGATCCGCGCACTGTTCTCCACAATGGCTGTACTAGTTTGCATTCCCGCCAACAGTGTGAGAGGGTTCCCTCTTCTCCACACCCTCTCCAGCACTGATTGTAGACTTTTGATGGCAGCCATTCGGCCCAGCATGAGATGGTGCCTCACTGTGGTTCTGATTTGCATTTCTCTGATAATGAGTGATGTTGAGCATCTTTTCATGTGTTTCTTAGCCATCTGTACATTTTCTTTAGAGAAATATCTGCTTAGTTCCTTGGCCCATTTTTTGTTTGAGTTGTTTATTTTTCTGGTATTGAGCTGCACTAGCTGCTTGTATATTTTAGAGATGAATTCTTTGTCAGTTGTTGTGTTTGCTATTATTTTCTCCATTCCTTGCGCATAGTTTCCTTCACTGTGCAAAAGCTTACGTTTAATTAGGTCCCACTTGTTTATTTTTGCTTTTATTTCCATTACTCTGGGAGGGGGATCATAGAGGATCTTGCTGTGGTTTATGTCAGAGAGTCTTCTGCCTAAGTTTTCCTCTAGGAGTTTTATAGTTTGTGGTCTTACATTTAGATCTTTAATCCATTGTGAATTTATATTTGTGTATGGTGTTAGAAAGTGTTCTAGTTTCATTCTTTTACAGGTTCCTGGCCAATTTTAAATGTTTTCCCTTTTCTTTCATTTACGCGGTGTGAGACATACTCACCTGCTGAGGTTGGCTTCTGGAAAGTCGTCCTGATTTGATTTTTTTTTTTTCCCCGCTCTTGCTCCTTCCTCCTGACTGTTTCTTGTGGACCCAGGGTCCTTCCCAGCCCTTCGGGCCTTGTGAAGATTTCAGTGCCCAGAAGCGGTGGTATGACTGTTGTAGTTACATAACGTGTCCACAGGGAGGCAGCACTTTTCCACCCTCTAACTGATTGCTGGGGAAAGTGGAGCCCCGGTGGCTCTGGGCTTCCAGGGTTGCCAGTGGGAATGTCCTGGGCCAGAAAAACGCCTGAGGGCTACTGTCATCCTGGAGCTTCCTTCTCAGCCCTCACAGCGAAAACAAGTCTGAAGGCCTGCATCAAGGTTCCCTGGAGGGTGTGGTCCTGCCTCGGGGAGGCCCTTGAAACAAGGAAGCTGCATTCAGGATCTCCATCACCTGGAGAGGAGGCGAGCAGCTGGGTTTTCCAAACTCCTTCTGCCCAGGGGCTCTATCAGTATTTGGGTTCACTCAGATTGGATTGGGTGCTGGCTGGTCCGTCTGCATTGGGAAATTTGTGTTCCCATGCAGAGAGGAGCAAGGAATACAGGTCTGAAAGGGGCTCAAATGCTGGCACACCCTCTCTTCCTCCCTGAATCCCACCATTTTTCAGCCTTAGGATCCCAGCAGGCTTTAGGATCCAGGGATGTGGCACCATCCAGGGTAAAGGAGTTTAGAGAGGAGTAGAATGTGCAGGGTTTTTTTTTTTTTCCTCTATTTTATTTTAAATTTTTATAGTAATGTCATTGATTTACAGTTTGTTTTTTGTTTTATGTTTACAGACAGGCAATTCACTGGTAAATCTACACATGCCTAGTTCTTGGAGCTTTTGTTTTAATGCAGGTTATTAAAGCTTTGTCACCAGCCTTCCTTTTACTCTAAATTACATTTAACTGATAGTGTATTTATGTGTTTTGTGTGTAGATTATTCACATCTCCAAATGTCTAATCTTTTCCAACTTTTTCCCTTTGTTAAGCACAAATTAACAGAAATAAGTTTATTCCTTAATGTAATTCATTTTTCTGACTTTTCCATTGTGCCACTGAATAGTAACATTTAGTATTTTCAAATATGGGTTGATTCCTGTTGCTAAGGTGGATATCACTTCATTCTTCTTCCTGACTCAGTCAGCTTCCAATTCTCTACCACTTTTTCTCATACATTCATCTTTCCTTGGATATGTTCACCGGTTGTGACTTGGGCATTTTAAATATTAAGTGCCATACTGAAGGTTACATTGCCCGCCTCTTTTGGAATTAAGATTTGCCCCGCCTATACACCCAGGCATAGAATTGCCTGATCATCTGATATCTTGATTTTTACTGTTGTCCTTCCTAAATTAGGCCTTTTAAAAAAGGGTTAGAGTAAGGATCAGCATTGACAGCATTTGGGTCTTCCAAGTTTTTGTGTTCATGGGCACCACCACTATTTGAGTACACAAAGGTTGATTTGGCTCTAAGCAGGCACGTCTGCATCAGGAAATTGTGTGCCCATGCAGTGCTGAACAGGCAGTACAGGTCTGAAAGAGGGCTCAAATGCTGGGACAGCCTCCCCTCATCCTGGAGCCCCACTCTATTTCAGCCTTGGCACCCAAGCCTGGTCTTGCTGCCTGGATGTCAATGTGTACATTCTTTTCCTGGGCACTTGTAAATTTTTTTTTCTTTTTATCAAATAGTGTGAGTCATATCTATCTGGTGAGACTGGCCTCTGGAAAGTCATCCTAATTTGCATGTTGTTTTCTGGCCTCCTTCCTCCTGATTGTTTCTTAGGACCAGTATCCTTGGATGTCTTTCAGGCTTTATGAATATTTAGTGACCAGAAGTGGAGAAGGCGATGGCACCCCACTCCAGTACTCTTGCCTGGAAAATCCCATGGACAGAGGAGCCTGGTGGGCTGCAGTCCATGGGGTCGCAAAGAGTCAGACACGACTGAGCGACTTCACTTTCCCTTTTCACTTTCATGCATTGGAGAAGGAAATGGCAACCCACTCCAGTGTTCTTGCCTGGAGAATCCCAGGGACGGGGGAGCCTGGTGGGCTGCTGTCTATGGGGTCACAGAGAGTCGGAGACGACTGAAGTGACTGAGCAGCAGCAGCAGTGCCCAGAAGCAGATTTGACTGCTGTAGTTACAAAAATCATCCACAAGGTGGCAGTCCTTTTCATGCCCATTTCTGGTTGCTTGGGAAAACAGAACCCTAGGGAATCTGAGCTTCCAGGGTTGTCATTGGATTTCCTGTTCCAGAAAGTCACCTGAGGGCTTCTGTCTTCCTACTTCTTCCCCCCTTACCTCCCATAAATAGACAAATACAGACTCCCACGAAGTCATTTGATTCAGGTTGTTGTCCTTCATTTGCTGCTGCTGCTGCTAAGTTGCTTCAGTCGTGTCTGACTCTGTGCGACCCCATAGATGGCGGCCCACCAGGCTCTCCCGTCCCTGGGATTCTCCAGGCAAGAACACTGGAGTGGGTTGCCATTTCCTTCTCCAATGCATGAAAGTGAAAAGTAAAAGCGAAGTCACTCAGTCGTGTCTGACTCTTAGCGACCCCATGGACTGCAGCCCACCAGGCTCCTCCGTCCATGGGATTTTCCAGGCAAAAGTACTGGAGTGGGGTGCTGTTGCCTTCTCCTCTGCATATCTTAGGTTGTTGATATTTCTCCCAGAAATCTTGATTCCAGATTATGAGTCACTCTGTCCTGCATTTTGCATGATGTACTCTGCATGGAAGTTAAATAAGCAGGGTTACAACTTTGATGTACTGCTTTCCCAATTTGAACCAGTCTGTTGATTTCTGTCAAGTTCTAACTGTTGCTCCTGACCTTCATACGTGTTTCTCACGAGGCAGGTAAGGTGGTCAGGTATTCCCATCTCTTTAAGAATGTTCCACACTTTGTTGTGATCCACACAGTCAAATGTTTAGCACAGTGAAACAGAAGTAGATGTTTTCCTGGAATTCCCGTGTTTGTTCTTTGATCCAACATGTTGGCAGTTTGATCTCTGGTTCCTCTGCCTTTCCTAAATCCAGCTTGAACATCTGGAAGTTATCAGTTCATGTACTGTTGAAGCCTGGCTTGAAGGATTTTGAGCACTGCCTTGCTAGCATGTGAAATGAGCACATGTGCACTAATTTGAACGTTCTTTGGCATTGCCCTTTTTGGGGATTGGAATGAAAACTGACCTTTGGGATTGGAATGAAAACTGACCAGCCCTGTGGCCACTGCTGAGTTTTCCAAATTGGCTGAAATATTGAGTGTAGCACTTTAACAGCATCAACTTTTAGAATTTAAAATTGCTCACCTGGGGGTCAAATACCTCCACTAGCTTTGTTCACAGTAAAGCTTCCTAAGGCCCAGCTGAATTTACACTCCAGGATGTCTGGCTCTAGGTGAGTGACCACACCACTGTGGCTATCTGGATCATTAAGACCTTTTTGGATAGTTCTTCTGTGTATTCTTCCCACCTCTTCCTAATCTCTTCTGCTTCTGCTAGGTCCTTGCTGTTTCTGTTCTTTGTTGTGCCGAACTTCACATGAACATTTCCCTTCATATCTCTCCAATTTTCTTGAGGAGATCTAAGTCTTTCTCATTCTGTTGTTTTCTTCTATTTCCTTGCATAGATCACTTAAGGCTTTCTCATCTCTCCTTGCTATTCTCTGGAGCTCTGCATTCACTTGGATGTCTCTTTCCCTTTCTCCTTTGCCTTTTGCTTCTCTCCTTTTCTCTGCTATGTGTAAGGACAACCATTTTGCCTTGTTGCATTTCTTTTTCTTGGGGGTCATTTTGGTTATTTCCTCCTGTAGAGTGTTATTATCTTCCATCCATAGTTCTTCAGGTACTCTGTCTACCAGATCTAATCCTTGAATCTATCTTCACTTCCACTGTATAATCAGGAGGGATTTTACTAGGATCATACCTGAATGGTCTAGTGGCTTTCCCTACTTTCTTCAATCTAAGCCTGAATTTTCCAATCAGGAGGTGATTATCTAAGCCACAGTTAGCTCCAGGTCTTGTTTTTGCTGACTTTCTAGAGTTTCTCCATCTTTGGCTACAAAAAAATGTAATCAATTTAATTTCAGTATTGACCATCTGGTGATGTCCAGATGTAGAGTCAACTCTTGTGTTGTTGGAAGAGGGTATTTGCTATTACCTGTATATTCTCTTAGCAAAACTGTTAGCCTTTGCCCTGCTTCATTTTGTACTCCAAGGCCAAATTTGCCTGTTACTCCAGGTATATCTTGACTTCCTATTTTTGCATTCCGATCTCCTATGATGAAAGGATATCTTTTTTGGGGTGTCAGTTCTAAAAGATCTTGTCGGCCTTCATAGACAACCATTCAGCTTCAGCTTCTTCCATGTCGGTAGTTGGGGCATAGACTTGAATTACTGTGATATTGAATGGTTTGCCTTGGAAACAAACAGATCATTCTGTCATTTTTGAGATTGAACCCAGGCATTTTGGACTCCTGTTAACTATGAGGGCTACTCTCTTTCTTCTAAGGGATTCTTGCCCACAGTCTTAGATACAATGGTCATCTGAATTAAATTTGTCCATTCTCATCCATTTTAGTTCACTGATTCCTAAAATAGGGGTATTTACTCTTGCCATCTCCTGCTTGACCTTGTCTAATTTACCTTGATTCATTGACCTGACATTCCTGGATCCTATGCAATATTGTTCTTTAGAGCATTGGACTTACTCTCACTACCAGAAACATCCACAGCTGAGTGTTGTTTCTACTTTGGCCCAGCCTCTTCATTCTTTCTGGAGCTATTTCTCTGCTCTTCCCTGGTAGCACACTGGACCCCTACTGACCTGGGGGCTCATCGTCCCACGTCATGTCTGTTTGCCTTTCATACTGTTCTTTATGCCTTCGTGTATTCACAAACATTGGGCTGATTCTTCTGTTGGTGATGTTGTGAATGATGCTGCCATGCACCTGGGTGTGCAAATATCTCCTGCAGGTCCTCTTTGAGGTCTTTTATATACATACCCCGATATGGGATGGTAGCATCATGTGTTATCGCCAAATCTTGGTTTTCTCTGCCCATTGAAGCCAAATTAAAAAAATTAGAGACAGAATATGGAGGAAATAGAAAGACGGCTTTAATCTTTAGCCAGTTAAGGGGGAAATGGAGCAGGTTAATGCCTCAAGAACTGTGCCCAGATCCTAGGGGATCCAAGAGACTTTATGTGGCCTGGTGTCAGAGTCTTAGGGTAAATGATAAGGCTCAAAGTAATGAACGTCTTGCATCTCCTCCTTCTTGCCTGTTTCAAAAGTCATAGCTGGAGTCAAGTATGCAGATAATTGAGTCTGTCTGTCTCTCCTGGTTTATTGTAATGCGGCCTTCTTTCTGAAATGTAAAAACAAAGAAAACTAAAAGGGGCGGTCTGCAGTAAAGGCAAGCCCAGGTACAAGATGTAATTAGCACAGAATTAAAGGTGCAGAATATAGCTTATGCAGAGTTGGGGGGGCAATATTACAGGATTTAAATTACATGATGTCAGGTTAGTTTTGACAAAAGCAACTTTAATTACAGACTTCAGATTAGGAAAAGTTAAAGTAAAATCTAGGAATGATCAGGCCTGCTCACTCTTCTCTTTACTTTCTTTGTTCTCAGTAAAGGGAGAGAAAAACTCATTCCTCTTTCTTCCTTTTCACTGTAACAGTATCATAATTTTATTTTCAATTTTTGAGAACCCTCCATAGTGGTTGCACCAATGTGTACTTCCCTTAACACCACATAAAGATTCCAGTTTCTCTACAGCCTTGCCATCATTTGAGATCTATCTATCTCTAGTGGCCATCTGAATGGATATGAAGTGATACCTCACTATGTTTTTTTTTAATCATTACCGATTTTGAGTACCTTTCACATTTTTGATCCATTTGTATATCTTACATGGATTAATGTCTATGAATTCCTTTGCTCATACACTGTGCTAGTGTTTTATGATATTTTGTTGTTTGAGCTCTTTATTTACCCTGGACCTTAGCTCCCTATCAGGTACGTGCTTTGCAAAAATTTCCTCTCATTCCACAGGTAGCCTTTTCACCTCATGGATTGTTTCCTATAAGGTGATAATTTTTTTTTTTACAAATGATGGAATCCTATTTGACTTCATTTGCTTCTGTTAGCTGAGCTTTTGATTTCATATCCAAGAAATCATTGGTAAATCAAATGTCATAATACTTTCTTTTTTCCCAGAAGATTTATATTTATAGGTTTATGCATAAAATCTTCTATCCCTTTTGAGTTAAAATTTGTATGTGGTGTTATGTAAGGGTCCAAATTCATTCTCTGACATCCATTCTTAAATGTCCACTCTTTTTTGACACATAAATTCTGCATGAGAGGACACCTGTTCTCTGGTTGCACAACTGACACACTGAACTTAGAAGAAAAATCTGCTTGTTTAATTTCCTAATTATTTCCAGTTCTTTCATGTGACCTCATAGTCATATCTGCTACCTAGGAATCACAGCCATTTTCTTACTTTGATTTTGTTATGCACAAAGGTGTCCACTGAAAAAAATTCACAAGCATTTAGTTTGGGGTGACATGAGGACTGCAGCCCGGGAGACATCAGCTCCTACAGCTTTGAGAAACTGTTCCAAACAAGTAAGGGGAAGGGTAGGATATATGTGATTTTGGTGAAGGGGGAGTACATGCAATCAAGCACTATTTTTTGTAGGAAGTTTCTGCTGGTCTCGTGAAACTTCCGTTAGTCACAGGAAACAATCATTACCGTGAAGGATTTTAGTACTTTTTTAGATATGAGGATGTATAACAATTAGGCTCATAGAATTAGGTGCTGGTAATTTCAGACTGAGAACCTGTCATGCCAGTTTTCCCAGAGCACAGAGTGCCTCATTTCTGCTCTCCACCCTGAACTCCTTCAGAAGGTCAGCAGCTGCAGCAGCTCATGATTTAATCCTTGTAGGGTAGACGGCAAGTGCCAGTCTGCAGTTAGGTTCTCACTGCTCTCTTCACCCCCAATGACTCTTGCAGGCCCTGGTACTTCTCGTGTGTCAGTCAGTTCAGTCGCCTAGTTGTGTCTGACTCTTTGTGACCCCATGGATTGCAGCACACCAGGCCTCCCTGTCCATCACCAACTCCCAGAGCTTGCTCAAATTCGTGTCCATTGAGTTGGTGATGCCATCCAACCATCTCATCCTCTGTCATCCCCTTCTCCTCCTGCCTTCAATCTTTCTCAGCATCACAGTCTTCTCCATGAGTCAGTTCTTTGCATAATGTGGCCAAAGTATTGGAGTTTTAGCTTCAGCATCAGTCCTTCCAGTGACTCTTCAGGACTGATTTCCTTTAAGGTAGACTAGCTGGATCTCCTTGCAGCGCAAGAGACTTTCAAGTGTCTTCTCCAACACCACAGTTCAAAAGCATCAATTCTTCAGCACTCAGCCTTCTTCACAGTCCAACTCTCACATCCATACATGACCACTGGAAAAACCATAGCTTTGATTAGGTGGACCTTTGTTGGGAAACTAACGTTTCTGCTTTTTAATATGCTGTCTAGGTCATAGATTTTCTTTCAAGGAGCAAGCGTCTTTTAATTTCATGGCTGTAGTCACCAACTGCAATGATTTTGGAGACTAAGAAAACACTGTTTCTATCGTTTTCCCATCTGTTTGCCATGAAGTGATGGGACCAGATGCCATGATCTTAGTTTTCTGAATGTTGAGCTTTAAGCCAACATTTTCACTCTCCTCTTTCACTTTCATCAAGAGGCTCTTTAGTTCTTCTTCACTTTCTGCCATAAGGGTGGTGTCTGCTGCATATCTGAGGTTATTGATATTTCTTCCAGTGATCTTGATTCCAGCTTGTGCTTCAACCAGCCTGGTATTTTGTATGATGGACTCTACATATAAGTTAAATAGCAGGGTGACCATATACAGCTTTGATGGACTCCTTTCCTGATTTGGAACCAGTCTGTTGTTCCATGTCCAGTTCTAACTGTTGCTTCTTGACCTGCATACAGATTAGATTTCTCAGGAGGCAGGTCAGGTGATCTGGTATTCCCATCTCTTGAAGAATTTCCCATAGTTTGTTGTGATCCACACAGCCAAAGGCTTTGGCATAGTCAAGAAAGCACAAGTAGATGTTTTTCTGGAACACTCTTGCTTTTTCCATGATCCAGCAGATGTTGGCAATTTGATCTCTGGTTCCTCTGCCTTTTCTAAATCCATCTTGAACATCTGGAAATTCACAGTTCACGTACTATTGAATCCTGGCTTGGAGAATTTTGAGCATTACTTTACTAGCGTGTGAGAGCAATTGTGTGGTAGTTTGAGCATTCTTTGGCATTGCCTTTCTTTGGGATTGAGATGAAAACTGACCTTTTCCAGTCCTGTGGCCACTGCTGAGTTTTCCAAATTTGCTGGAATATTGAGTGCCAGCATCATCTTTCAGGATTTGAAACAGCTCCACTGGAATTCCATCACCTCCACTAGCTTTGTTCGTAGTGGTGCTTCGTAAGGCCCACTTGACTTCACATTCCAGGATGTCTGGCTCTAGGTGAGTGATCACACCATCGTGATTATCTTGGTTGTGAAGATCTTTTTTGCATAGTTCTGTGTATTCTTGCCACCTCTTAATATCTTCTGCTTCTGTTAGGTCCATACCATTTACATCCTTTATTGTGCCTATCCTTGCATGAAATGTTCCCTTGGTGACACTAATTTTCTTGAAGAGATCTCTGTCTTTCCCATTCTATTGTTTTCCTCTATTTCTTTGCATTGATCAGTGAGAAAGGCTTTCTTATCTCTCCTTGCTATTCTTTGGAACTATGCGTTCTAATATCTTTTCTATTCTCCTTTTCCATTAGCTTCTCTTGTTTTCTCAGCTGTTTGTAAGGCCTCCTCAGACAACCATTTGGCCTTGTTGCATTTCTTTTTCTTGGGCGTGGTCTTAATCACTGCTTCTTGTACAATATCATGAACCTCCAGCCACGCTTCTTCAAGCATTCTATCAGATCTAATCACTTGACTCTATTTGTCATTTCCACTGTATAATCTGATGTGTACTTTCATTTTTTTTCTGAAACAGTGAGAAATTTAAGTGATAAATTTATCTTCAATTCAAGTGACTCAAGTGCAGCACTGTGATCACTTAATTGTGGTAAGAATGGCACAGCTTCAATGGACTGGAGTTTTAAGACAGTCAGCACCAGGGGATGTGTGAAAACTGACAAAATAGGATGATGGTGTTTTTATAGACACATGTAAGACTTATTCAGAGTAAATGTAGAGAGTTCTTTGGAAATGAAGGGAGAAAACTGCAAGGAAGCTCCCTTTAATCACTCAAGGTCCTAGGCAACTAGCGTTGGTGTATTTTGATGTGCAAATGACAATATTGGAAACTGGGCAAATATGCTGGGGTTCTGAGAATCTGGGACATCAGATTCTGTCCTTGTGATGTAAACAAATTTCTGGGAAGTACTGAAGACTTGTTGCTGTTAGTATATAGACATGTTTATATTTCCCCAAAATTAGATCAGTGGCAATTTGATGGACAGTTGGTGTTGATTGAAACAAACTTTGTGAATATAGCTTTAAAATATCACATGCTGAACTAGATGTTGGAGATGAAAAAGCATTTTGGACATGATAGTAGCAGGTCAACAAGACATGTGCTGTGGTTTCACAGAAAACAGAATGCTAGATATAAAGCTGTAACATAAAGTACACATCCTTTAGGGACTTCACTGGTGGTCCAGTGGGTAAGACTCTGAGCCCAGTGTGGGGGAGTTGGGAGAGGGGTGCCCAGGTTCAGTCCCTCATTAGGGATCTGGATCCCTCCAGCCACAACTAAGACCCAGTGCAGCCTATATAAATAAATAGTTTAAAATACCGCCTGTAACTTGGTGACCTTCCAGGAAAGTTGACCCACCTGCAGCAGGGACCTTCCTCACATCCTCTTGAAAGAGTGATGCTCTGTCAAAGTTCCGGGTTCCAGAGCACGTGTCATATAGTTGTGTGAGAAGTCCACCAGTCAGAGGCAGTGAGCATTTGTTTTTTAAAGTTTATTTTGTTTCTAGGCTAGAAGTTCTCACTTTTTCACAGCCCGTGTTGTCTTTTTGTCCATCTTGAGTGGAAGAAGGGTTTTTGTTTCGGTTGTGGTAATTGATGCCGTGGAATTGGGTAGCAGATTATGCTCACATTTAACATTGGTATGAATAAGAGATAATGTCGTTTTTCTATAGCTGGTAGTTTGTTTTCAAGTGTAATGACTGAAACATCTGCATAGAAAAGAAGATGTATGTTTGATGTTGTTTGCACAGGGAACAGGTAGATACTCAGGCCGATAAAATGGTTATGCAGACTCATAAAGTTCTTTCTTTTATTTCTCTCTGGCTTTGTCACATGCAGTCACTGTGCACATGTTTTATCCCATCGTAGTTTCAGTATGGGCATCCCACTGTCAAGCATCACACAACGTGCCATGCAGCAAGGAGGATGTGTGAGTCTGACCAGACTTGGCGGTTTTGCCTTGAAGCCCCTCCTTCATCGGGGGCATGTTATCCTCACTTGCCCTTCTCTCTGCATATCACCGGCCATAGCACACGGTCCCTGTAAGGAAACACATGTTCTGTGTAGCACAGGCAGCCGCGTGAGAAGATTTCTGTGAGTGGCTGAAGTCACCTGAACTCTTTCACAGAGCCTGACCCAAAGAACATTACAAACAGTAAACGTTTGAGTTGAGGACTGTGTGGCTGGTGCACAGAGGAGCGCCTTGGCGAGGACCTCGGCTGCATCTGGACCAGTTCCTTTCTCTGTTGTGAGACTGCTGGTGTCACCCCGTGAAGGGTCGAGTGGCTGGACTGGTTACGATGATACTGATGATGACAGTGACTTGCATTTCTTTGACATTATAAAGAATAAAATAGTTCCTAGTATAATTGTCCCAGAAAATTGTGCTTATGTTATAGTACTTTTATTTTATAAACTAGTCAGGAAAGTGACTGAATAAAATAACAGGAACTGTTGGGCAGGCCTGGAGAGACAGTGAGGGAAGTACCCTCACTGCCATCTGACAGACGGGCAGAGCTGGGCAGAACAGCTCCTTCCCAGCCCTGCCCAGAGCCCCCGCCGGGCTGTGCGCAGGCCTGTCCCCTCCCGGGACCGTCCCCTCACTGCACGGGTTACAGGGCTTCGTCTGCTGTACCTCCCACATCTCAGCGGCTTGTGCTCACAGTTGGCTGAAACTAAAAGCAAACATGTGGGAACAAGGACCTATATGTTTTGGAGCCCTTTTTACTGAATATAATTGAGTTTACAGTGTCCTGTTCATTTCTGTTTGGAGTCTCACTAAATCCTGCGCTTCATGAGCCATCCCATCCAGTACCTTGCTTACCATCCCCACAGGTCCAGTATTTGTTCAAATTCCAAAAATGTAAGTAAATAATCATGGTGTGAACGATAGACCACATTCAAGCTACTTAATATATCTGTCATCTGAATCTTTGTATTTTTTTCTGGTGAGAACACTTCAAATACATCTCTTAGCAAATCTCAAGTATAATATGCCCTATGTTAACTGTTTCACCAGGCTGAGCTTAGATTTCTGGAATTCATTCATCCTGTATAACTGAATTTTTGTACCATCTAATCAACATCTATTGTCCCCACATCAAGTTCCAGACAATTGATATTCTGCTCTGTTTTATGAGTTGGGCTTTAGCAGATTCCACATACAACTGAGATAATACAGTATTTTCCTTTCTGTGTTGCCTTATTCCCCTGCATGGTGTCCTTCATGTTCATTCATGTTATCTAACATGGAAGGATGTCCTTTCGTTGAAGGATGAATAATATTCATTCATATATGTCACATTTTCTTTAGTAAGGTGTGTATTAGATAACCAAGATTGAGATGCCACTTCAAATTTCTAGCTGCATAAAGAGAGAAAACACAGCAAAAAAATGGTAATACCAAGTTTTATTGAGAAAGGGGAGGAATTATAAGTACCATGTACTACCGATGGGAGTATAAAAAATACTTCTAGTTAGGAGAACTGATTGGCTTTTACTTATAAAAGTTTATCTAACATATTAGAAAAAAGTGAAAGTATACATGAACATTGAACACTCTCTGAACTTATCTGAACTTCTAAGATATCCTCGCTTTCTGTGTTCCTTATGCAGTTAGTTTCTACTGTAAGCAAACATTTCTTTAAAAATCAAGGACAGGGAAACAGAAGAAGAGAGAGAAATGCAGGTCCCAGTATCTGCATCCTCTTGGTTATTATGAAACTCCTAGTGCCAAAATCCCAGGGTGTTATGAATATTAACTTCGGTTCTTGGGGTCGCAGACTCAGACACAACTGAGCGACTGAACTGAACAGCTGTGAGGTTTGCAAAACAGTGCACTGTAGCCTTCTTATAGACACATAGTACATGCTCAGCAGTCACTGCACTAACGACTATATACTTGGCATTTGCCAAAGAGACTTAACTCCCATGTTACAACCTTTATTAGCCTCTGTAAACTTCAAAGTCGCAGCCAAACATGTGATCCTTTAAGACCAAGTGGAGGGGAAATCCACCTGTACAGGACCGCTCAGGTACTAGGCAGAATCCATTTCATTCCCGTGGTTTGTTTCCATGTGAACCCTCCCTGGTCACACCTGGCATCCGGTGTCCCTAAAGGAGAGAAGAAATATGGGTCATGGCTTATTCATTCATTTCTCTAATCCTTTACTGTGTATTGAGTTGAAGGGATCGTCACAAGTATTTTATATAAAGGAGGTTATTGCCTCAAGGTCTCAAACTAGAGACTATTCACAATTAGGCTATGATCTGAATGCAAGTCATGGAATTAGTGAGGAGGAGGAGCTAGCAGTGACCCTCAATCCCCCCGTTGCATCTACCATCACCCCTCCTCCACCCCTCTACGCCATCATTCTCTATTGCTCTTTGTGACCTCAATATCTCTGCCCCTGTGACCTCGGGATATCTCCAGAACTAATTCCTCCCTTCCTGGCTCCTTTGTTGCTCTCCCACTTCCATCCTGTGCGTTTTAGACATCCATCCCCATGGGCCCTGTAGCCCCGGATTCCAGAGCTCTCAACCCAGCCCTCCTCCCCTTCTAGTGCTTCCAAACCTTTGACCCTTCATATCCTCCTCCTCCCTGCCCTTTATCCTCCTCTCATTCTAATGACTCCAGCCATTTCTCATATCCTGTTATGACTAATGCCTTCAAGTATTCAGTCATCAGTTATCAACTGTGCTTAGTTTGCTCATGATCTTGCACTCATTTACTCCAACCCCATAATTCCTGACTCTGCAATTGTTTGGAATAGTTTGAGAAGAATAGGTGTTAACATTTCTCTAAATGTTTGGTAGAATTCACCTGTGAGCCATCTGCTCATGGACTTCCATTTGGTAGAAGTTATTTTTTTTAATAACTGCTTCAGTTTTATTACTGATAATGCATTTGATAATATATCCTATTTCTTTCTCATTCAGTCTTGGATGATTGTACGTCTCTAGGGATTTGTCCATTTCTTCTAGATTGATTGTCCACTTTATCAGCATATGGTTCTTCATAGTGTCATGCTTGCTGGTAATTCTGTTGTGTCAGTTGTACCATCCCCTTTTTCATATCTGATTTTATTGATTTGGGCCCCTCTTTTTTTTTCATTCATGAATCTGGCTAAATTTTGTTTAACTTTTCAAAGAACCAGCTCTTAGTTTCTTTGATTTGATTTGTAGTCTTTTCAATTGATTTGTAGTCTCTCTTTATTTCTGCTCTAATATCTTTGGTTTATAAAAACTTTACTAACTTTGAATTTTGTTCTTATTATTTCTCCTTTGAGTGTCAGGTTAGACTGTACATTTGAGATATTTCTTGTTTGCTATGGTAAGCATGTATCACTGTAAGCTTGCTTTTTAGAACTAATTTTGTTGTGTCCCATAGGTTTTTATTGTTTTCTTTTTCTTTTGTCTCTAGATATCTATTTCCTCTTTGATTTCTTCAGTGATCCATTGGTTGTTCAGTAACATGTTATTTAGACTTCTAGTGTTTGTGACTTTTGCAGTTATATTCTTGTAGTCAATTTGTAGTCTCAGAGCATTGCATTTGGAAAACAAATACTCAATATGATTTCAGTTTTCTTAAATTTAGTGAGGGTTCTTTTGAAGATTTATCCTGGAGAAATTTCCATGTGCACTTGAAAAGTGAGTGTATTCTATTTGTATATTCTGATATATTTCACTTTCCTTTATCCATTGGTTGGTTGATGGTCACTTGCGTTGCCCTGTGGTTATGGCCCCACAGGGTCTTAAGGCAGTCTTTCTGCCAGTGGATGAGCTGTGTTTGTGCTGTGTTAGCTTGTCCAGAAGTGTCCCAGCACTGGCACCTATAGGCCCTTTGTTCTGGGTACGGCTGGGTATTGGGTGTATAACCTGGAAGGAGGATTCCAAAATAGCATTTGCCAGCTCTGTTTCCATGTGTTAGAAAGAACATCTAAAAATGGCTGCCACCAGTGTCTATGTCCCCAGGGTGAGCTGCAGGCGCCTCCTGCCTTTCCAGGAGACTCCAAGGTCATCAGGCAGGTCTGACCCAGGCTCCCATCATATAATTCTTCTTCCCTGGGGCCCAGAGTATGTAAGACTTTTGTGTGTGCCCATTAAGAGTGAAGTCTCTATTTCCTCCTCCCCTTTGGGACTCCTGAAATAGAGTCTCACTGGCCTTCAAAGCCAAGTTCTCTGAGGGCTTGTTTTCCCAGTGCAGGACCTCAAGGCTGGGGAGCCCAACGTGGGGCTTGAGTCTCTCTCTCTGTTGAGAGAACCTCTGCAATTTTAATTATTTCCCATTTGGGAGTCATCAGTTTAGGGGTATGGGACCTAAATATCACAACTCCATCCCTACCACACATCTCATCAGTCCTTCTTTAAATCTTTAGTTGTAGAAGGCCTTTCAGATATGTTCTAGGTCTTTTTCATTGATGATCATTCTGCAAAAAAAAGTGCTCTTGGTTTGCCTGTGACAGCAGGTGAGTTCTGGGTCTTCCAATTCCACCATCTTCTCCCAGCTATCCAATGTGTTGTAGTTTTAATTTTTTTCCTTGGATATTTAATCTTGGTACATTTGATTTTTCTCTGTAATCACTTAACAGAAGGTAATTTATATCTAATTGTGTGGCATCACTGTTTTGGCATGTTATAGAGTTTTATTTATTGAAATTTAATTGACATATAAAATCACATTAATTATAGGGATACAATGCAATGATTCAACATTTGTATACATTGCAAAATGATCAACATAATTACTCTCATTACTACTTATAATAACAAGTTACAAAATTAACTTTTTTCCATTGAGAACTGAACAGTTACTTTCTTAGTCAAAATTATTGTACTACCGGTTTGAAAGTAGCTAAGTCACCATGCTATACATTATATGTTCATTATTACATAACTGGAAATCTGTAGCTCTTGACCCCCTTCACTCATTTGTGCAACCCTCTACCATACTTTCCTATTAGCACCATCTATGTATTTATGAGTTTTGTGTTTTTGGTTCCATATAAATGCAAAATCATACAGTATTTGCCTTTTTATGATGTACTTCACTTAAACTGATAATTCCAAGATCTATCCAGGTTGTCACAAATGGCAATATTTCATCCTGTTATGATTGAATAATGTTCCAATGGGCGTGCTGCGGTTCATGGGATCACAAAGAGTTGGACACAACTGAGTGACTGAACTGTACAGAAATATACAACATATGCACATGTATTATCATACATATTGCCTTTTTATGATGTACTTCACTTAAACTGATAATTCCAAGATCTATCCAGGTTGTCACAAATGGCAATATTTCATCCTGTTATGATTGAATAATGTTCCAATGGGCGTGCTGCGGTTCATGGGATCACAAAGAGTTGGACACAACTGAGTGACTGAACTGTACAGAAATATACAGACATATGCACATGTATTATCATACATATGTGTATATGTATGCATACATACATATATACATATCACATCTATATATTCATTTATATATATTTATGTATCAAATCTATGTATGTATACATGTACAGAAATATTCAGACACACATGCATGTATATATTCTTATGTGTCTGTATATATATTTATATACATGTACACACACACACACACACACACATATATCATTTTCAATTCACCTGTCAGTGGCTCTTAGGTTGTTCCATATCTTGGCTATTGGAAATAATGCTGTAATGAACGTAGTGGTACATATAGATTTTCCAATTAGTGTTTCCTTTTTTTCCAGATAAATATTCAAAAGTGACAATGCATTATTGCATAGTAGTTACATTTTTAATGTTTTGAGGACTTTCCATACTGTTTTCCATACTGACTGAACCAATTTACATTCCCACCAACAGTATGCTAGAATTCCCTTTTACCCACATTCTCATCACCACTTGTTATTTCTTTCATCTTTTTGATAATAGCCAGGTATGAGGTTATATGTCATTGTGGTTTTGACTTGCATTTTCCCAATTTAAGTGATGTTGAGCATCCTTTCATGTGTCTGTTGGCCATCCATATGGCTATCTACTTTGGAAAAAAATGTATATTTACATTTTCTGGCCAGTCCAGGTTTTAGCAGGATTGCTTGTATTTTTTTTCACTGTTTTTGCTTTTTCCTTAATGAACTGTATATATTTTAATGCTTTGGATATCAGTGCCTCATTTGTCTATGATCTGAAAGTGTCTCCTCTCATTCAGTGGGCGCCGCATTTTGGATGGGCCTCTGCATAAGCTTCTCCATTTGATGTCCTAGCATTGGCTTCCATTACTTTCACTTTTTCGTCGGATTCAAAAAATCATCTCTGAGGAACTGTCGAGGAACTTACCACATTTGCATTTTCTTCTGTGAGTTTTATGGTTTTATGTCTTCCACTCAAGTCTTTAACTCATTTTATTTTTTGTGTATGGTGTTAGTGGTCCAGTTTCATCTTTTCACATGTGGCTGCCCGTTTTCCCAACAATGTTTATTAAAGAGATTATTAGATTTCTTCATTGTATGTTCTTGGCTTCTTTGTAATATATTAATTGACCATATATGCTTTATTTCTTTGCTCTGTGTTTGTTATTATGCCAATACTAAACTGTCTTTATTATCATAGTTTGTAATAGAATTTCAAATCCGAAAACACTCAGCCTTTAGTTTTGTTTTTTCTTTCTCATGATTGCTTTCACTGTTTGAATTCTTTTGTAGTTCCTCGCAAATTTTAGAGTTTTTTGTTCTATTTCTGTAAAAATTGCTACTGATAGTCTGATAGGGATTGCACTGAGCTTGCATACTGCTTTGGGAAGCATGATCATTTTCAATATTATTATTTTTTAATTCATGGGCAAAGATTATCTTAACATTTATTTGTGTTGTCTTCAATTTCTTTCCTTTACATCTTAGTTTTCGGTACAGAAGTCTTTCTAAACCCTCTTGGATAAATTTATCCTTATGGATTTTTCTCATGTAATTGTAAGTGGAATTATTTTCTTTGTCTTTCAGATATTTTGTTGTTAGTGTATAGATTTACAACTGATTTTATATGTTGATTTTGTACCCTGCAACTTGATTGAATTTATTAGTTCTACCATTTTATGGAGGAGTCATATACAAGATCATCCATTTTGGGGGGTCATATACAGGATTGGAGAAGGCAATGGCACCTCACTCCAGTACTCTTGCCTGGAGAATCCCATGGATGGAGGAACCTGGGAGGCTACAGTCCATAGGGTCGCGAAGAGTCGGAGACGACTGAGCAACTTCACTTTCACTTTTCACTTTCATGCATTGGAGAAGGAAATGGGAACCCACTCCAGTGTTCTTGCCTAGAGAATCCCAGGGATGGGGGAGCCTGGTGGGCTGCCATCTGTGGGGTTGCACAGAGTCAGACACTACTGAAGTGACTGAGCAGCAGCAGCAGCATATACAAGATCATGTTTTCTGAAAATAGAGAAAGCTTTGCTTCTTCCTCTCCATTTTGGAGGCCTTTATATTTCTTATTTTTGTGTCAGATTGCTTTTGTTAGGATTACAGTACTATCTTTAATAAAAGTAGTGAATGTGGATACGCTTGTTCCTGATTTTTAAAGAAAAGCTTTCAGTTTTTCACCATTAGGTATAAGGTTAGTTGTAGGTCTATACTGTATGGTCTTGTACTGAGATATGCGCCTTCTGTTCCCTGTTTGAGAGATTTTGTCAGAAAGGACATTGAATTTTGTCAAATAGTTTTTCTGAATCTACTGAAAAGATCATGTATCAATATTTATTCATTATATTAACATAGCATATCACCCTTATTTATATATATATAATTTATATATGTTATATATAACAATAGGTTGTGCCAACCTTTCATGCCAGGGGATAGATTCCACTTGATAAGTGTATAACCTTTTAAATTTGCTGTTGAATTTGGTTATACTTTTGCTGAGAATTTTTGCATTTGTATCTTTTTAAAAATTAATTTCTTTTAATTGGAGGCTAATTACTTTACAATATTGTGGGTTTTGCCATACATCAACGTGAATCAGCCACGGGTGTACGTGTGTCCCCCCAACCTGAAACCCACTCCCGCCTCCCTCCCCGTCCCATCCCTCTGGGATGCTGTCCCTGTGCGGCAGCTTTGGGTGCTCTGTTTCATGCATCAAACTTGGGCTGGTCCTCTACTTCACAAAGACTAATATGTTTCATTCCGATTCTCTCAAACCATCCCACCCTCACCTTCTCCCACAGAGTCCAAAAGTCTGTTCTTCGTGTCTCTTTTGCTATCTTGCATATAGGGTCATCATGACCATCTTTCTAAATTCCATATATATGCACCAATTTACTATATTGGTGTTTTTCTTTCTGACTGACTTCACTCCATATAATAGGCTCCAGTTTCATCCATCTCATTACAACTGACTCAAATGTGTTCTTTTTTGAAGTTTTTCTTAATTGAAGGATAATTGCTTTACATAATTTTGCTGTTTTCTGTCAAACCTCAATAGAAATCAGCCATAGGTATACATATATCCCCTGCCTTTTGAACCTCCCTCCCCATCCCACCCCTCTAGGTTGATTCAGATACCCTGTTTGAGTTTCCTGAGCTATACAGCAAATTCCCATTGGCTATCATCTATTTTACATATGGTAATATGTTTCCATGTTACTTTCTCCATTCATCTCACCCTCTCCTCCCTGTTGCTTCCTGACCTGCATACAGATTTCTCAAAAGGCAGGTTAGGTGGTCTGGTATTCCCATTTCTTTCAGAATTTTCCACAGTTTATTGTGATCCACACAGTCAATGGCTTTGGCATAGTCATTAAAGCAGAAATAGATGTTTTTCTGGAACTCTCTTGCTTTTTCCATGATCCAGTGGATGTTGGCAATTTGACCTCTGGTTCCTCTGCCTTTTCTTGAATATCAGGGAGTTCACTGTTCACATATTGCTGAAGCCTGGTTTGGAGAATTTTGAGCATTACTTTACTAGTGTGTGAGATGAGTGCAATTGTGAGGTCGTTTGAGCATTCTTTGGCATTGCCTTTCTTAGATAAGCTTATTCCTAGATATTTCTTTATCTTACAATGGTGAATGGAATTGATTCCTTAAATTCTATTTCTGATTTTTAATTGTTAGTATATAGAAATGCAAGTGATTTCTATTTATTTTGTATCCTACAACTTTGCTAAATTCACTAATTAGCTCTAGTAATTTTCTGGTTCTTTAGGGTTTTCTATGTACAGTATCATGTCATCTACAAACAGTGACAGCTTTGCTGCTTCTTTTCTGATCTGGACTCCTTTTATTTTTCTTCTCTGATTGCTGAAGCTAGGACTTCCAGAACTATGTTGAATAACAGTGTGAAAGTGGACACCCTTGTCTTGTTCCTGATCTTAGGGGGAATGCTTTCAGGTTTTCACCACTGAGAATAATGTCTGCTGTAGGCTTATCATATATGGCCTTTACTATGTTGAGGCAGGTTCCTTCTATGCCCATTTTTTGAAGAGCTTCAATCATAAATGGGTACTGAGTTTTGTCAAAGGTTTTTTTCTGCATCTATTGAGGTGATCATATGGTTTTTATCTTTCAATTTGTTAATATAGTGTATCACACTGATTGGCATATATTGAAGAATCCCTGCATTCCTGGAATAAACCCAACTTGATTATGGTTTATGAGCTTTTTGATATGTTTCAGAATTCTGTTTGCTAAAATTTTGTTAAAAGATTTTTGCATCTATGCTCAGTGACATTGGCCTGTAGATTAAAAAATTAAACAGTTTATTTCTGGGCAAAGCAGTTTCAGAACCTACGTGGCATCAAGTATAAACAGAGCAAAAAGAAAAATAAACATACAAACAAAATGAGAAATTAAAAAAAAAAAGATAAAAAGACATTGGCGCTGAAAAGCAAAACAATTGACTGAAAAAAGCAGTCTTGGACTGAAAAACCACAGCTGATGAAAGACCAGTATTTCCTCAAGGAAGCTATATGGATGAAAACGTTTCAATTAACCACAGAGGACGTAGAACTTCCATGGAGGAAAACTATATAACAAATGAATATTAGAAGGTGTGGGGAAAATGAAAGCCTATGTTAGCCCTGGGAAAAAGTAACAGAGCCACTACAAAGCATGCTACAGATATCCCTTAACTGAAAGAGGAAGTTCACAGATCAGGCAATATTATGCTCACCATATATGCAGAGAAAATTCTAATTTGAAAGACACATGGATCCCTACAATCACCAAAAACACAATATTTATAATACTCGAGATGAGGAAACATGAAATATCCATGGAGAGATGAACATATGCAGAGAAAGAGACAGAGAACTGGAATCTTACCCAGCCAAAAAGAATGCAATGGTGAATATCAAAGCAAAAAGGAAGAACCAGGAATTACCAACTAAGTGAACTAAGTTATACAGAGAACACCATTATGTGAAACCACTGAGAGGTGGAATTGAAAACTCAGGCAGCTTAATGAATGTCGAAAAGAAGTAAATTCAAAGGATGAACAAAAAAAGGCCAAAAAAAAGGCCAAACAGAAAACAACGTGGAAAGAGGAAAACTTAGAAGGTGGGGACCACACATATGTAAAATAGATCATCAATGAAGATGCAACGTGTAGCACTGGGAATTTTACAAACAGGCTTTGATAATCTCAGAACAAAAGATGAAAAACAATTAAGTGTAGGTATATAACAGAACCAAATACTAAAGAATGGAAAAATAAATAATACAGCAAGAAAAATTAAGGAACACAAAGAACATTAAAAAACAGTACCTACACGATCCGCATTTGACTGCTTTTCCCAGGCTAGTTTCACATACCTGCAGGCAGACCAAGCTTGGACTCCAGGCTGGATTGTCCTGGACTCAGGAGCCAGGGAGGTGTCCCCAGAACACGACCCTCTTTGGACCTGTACTGCCCCATCCAATTGTCAGGGACCACTATGAGGGATCCTTAGGACGGAAACCATAGGGCAATCACATCTTCCCACATTCAGACCACGGCCAAGAAAAGAACCTTCCCTGGAAAGGACACAGGCCTGAAAGTCCACAGCACTTACTGTTTGCAAGACAGGACACCGCAGTGGCCCAAACATGTGTCACGAGTGAAGCGTCAGGGGGAAGAAGGCGACAGAAGCCCTTATTCCAAATTATATCTCAGAAAGGCTTTTCATTCAGGCCCCTTTGGCCCCTTAAAAGAGTGGGGGCGGGGGTGGGTG
>SJYC01101046.1:0-111276 GCA_006408675.1 Madoqua kirkii
CTATACACCATTAACAAGTTGAATCTACTCCTGGCATGGAAGGTTGGCACAACCTTATTGTTATGTATAACATATATAAGATATATATAAATTATATATATATAAATCAATAATGGTGATATGCAATGTTAATATAATGAACAATAAACATTGATAAATGATCCTTTCAGTAGATTCAGAAAAACCAATCAATGTCCTTTTTGACAAAAGCTCTCAAACTGGGAACAGAAGGAACGTACCTCAAAACAAGGCCATACAGTATAGACCCACAACTAACCTTATACCTAATGGTGAAAAACTGAAAGCTTTTCTTTAAAAATCAGGGACAAGCATATCCACATTCACTACTCTTATTAAAGACAGTACTCTGGTCCTCACAGGGCTTTCCTGGTGGCTCAGCTGGCAAAGAACGCGCCTGCAGTGAAGGAGACCTGGGTTCGATCCCTGGGTTGGAAAGATCCCCTGGAGAAGGGAATGGCTACCCACTCTAGGACTCTGGCCTGAAGCATTCCAAGAGCAATCTGACACAAAAATAAGAAATGAAAAGGCCTCCAAAATGGAGAGGAAGAAGCAAAGATTTCTCTATTTTCAGAAAACATGATCTTGTATAGGACTCCCCACAAAATGGATGATCTTGTATATGACTCCCCCCTAGAATGGTAGAACTAATAAATTTAATTACATTTCAGGATACAGAATCAACATATAAAATTAGTTGTAAATCTATACACTAACAACAAAATATCTGAAAGACATAAAGAAAATACTTCCATTTACAATTACATGAGAAAAACAACCTAAGAATAAATTTATCCAAGAGAATGAAAGATATATGATCTGTACTAAAAACTATAAGATGTGAAGGAAAGAAATTGAAGACAACACAAATAAATGCTAAGATAGTCTTTGAGCATGAATTAAAAGAATTTGTATTGTTAAAATGATCATGCTTCCCAAAGCAATATGCAAGCTCAGTGCAATCCCTATCAAACTATCAGTAGCATTTTTCACAGAAATAGAATGAAAAATTCTAAAACTTGCATGGAACTTCAAAAGAATTCAAACAGTGAAAGCAATTATGAGAGGGAAAAAAAAAACTAGAGGCTGTGTGCTTCAAGATATGAAACTCTATTACAAAGTTATGGCAATAAAGACAGTAGTATTGGCATAACAAAAAGAGAAAAAAAATAAACCTAAGCATATATGGTCAATTAACATATGACAAAGAAGCAAAGAACACACAATTAAGAAATACACTAATTTCTTTAATAAACATTGTTGGGAAAACTGGCAGCCACATGCAAAAAAAATGAAACTGGACCACTATCTAACATCATACACAAAAAATAAAATGGATTAAAGACTTGAATGGAAAATATAAAACCATAAAACTCATAGAAGAAAATGTAAATGTGGTAAGTTCCTTGACATAGGTCTTGGAGATGATTTTTTGATCTGACCCCAAAAAAGTGAAAGCAATAGAAGCAAATGGTAGGACATCAAATTAAAAAGCTTATGCACAGAGGAACCACCAACAAAATAAAAACAGAACCTACTGAATGACAGATGATATTTGCAGGTCATATACAAACGAGGTGCTTATATCCACAATATAAAAATTCATACAGCTCTATAATGAAAAAAGAAACACAGCAAAAAAAAAAAAACCAATCCTTCTAAAAACTGGACTGGGCAGAAAATGTAAATATTCATTTTTTTCAAAAGTAGATACCTATATACATGTCCAACAGACACATGAAAAATGCTCAGCATCACTTAATTGGGAAAATGCAAATCAAAACCACAATGACATATAACCTCTCACCTGACTACTATCAAAAAGACAAAAAACAAAAGCAGTGATTAGAATGTGGATAAAAGGGAATTCTAGCATACTGTTGGTGAGAATGTAAATCGGTTCAGTCACTATGGAAAACATTATGGGAATTCCTCAAAAAATTAAAACTATACTATATGATAATGCAGTGCCACTTCTGGATATTTATCTGGAAGAAAAGGAAACGCTAATTGGAAAATACATATGTAACCCCATGTTCATTACAGCATTATTTCCTATAGCCAAGATATGGAAACAACCTAAGAACCACTGACAAGTGAATTGAAAAAGATGTGATATATGTGTGTGTATATACATGTATACACATACACACACACATATATATACAGACACATATGAGAATATATACATGTGCACGTGTCTGAATATTTCTGTACACATATATATAGATAGGATATATAATATCTATAAATGAATATATAGATGTGATATATATATGTATGTATACATAACAACCGGAGAAGGCAATGGCATCCCACTCCAGTACTCTTGCCTGGAAAATCCCACAGATGGAGGAGCCTGGTAGGCTGTAGTCCATAGGGTCGCTGAGGGTCAGACACGACTGAGTGACTTCACTTTCACTTTTCACTTTCACGCGTTGGAGAAAGAAATGGCAACCCACTCCAGTGTTATTGCCTGGAGAATCCCAGGGACGGGGGAGCCTGGTGGGCTGCCGTCTATGGGGTCGCACAGAGTCGGACATAACTGAGGCAACTTATCAGCATACATATATACACATGTATATGCCTATATATGCATATGTCTGAATATTTCTATACATACATTAGATTTAGCCATAAAAAAGAATGAAATATTGCCATTTGTGACAACCTGGATAAATCTTGGGATTATCAGTTTCAGTGAAGTACATCAGATAAAGACAATTACTGTATGATCACTATTATATGGAACCTAAAACACAAAACTCATATATACATAGATTGATGGTGCCAGAAGGGAACTGTGGTAGAGGGTTGCACAAATGGGTGAAGGGGGTCAAGAGGTACAAATTACAGTTGTGTAAAAATGTACATGAAATATATAGCATGGTGACTCAGCTACTTCCAAAGTGGTAGTACAATAATTTTCACTAAGAAAGTAACTGTTCAGTTCTCAATGGAAAAAAGTTAATTTTGTAATTTGTTATGATGATAGATAGTAACTAGGCTAATTATGTTGATCATTTTGCAATGCATACAGATGTTGAATCATTGTGTTGTAGCCCTGTAATTAACATGATTTTATATATTAATTGAATTTCAATTAAAAACTCTATAACATCCAAAAACAGTGACGCCACACAATTAGTTATAAACTATCTTCTGTTAAGTAATTACATAGAAAAGTCAAATGTTCAAAGATTAAATTGCAGGGAAAAAAATCAAAACTACAACACATTGGAGAGCTAGGAGAAGATGGTGGAATTGGAAGACCCAGAACTCACCTCTTCTCATAGGCAAACAAAAAGTACAAATATTTGCAGAATAATCATGAAAAAGACCTGGAACCTATCAGAAAAGGCCTTCTAAAACTAAAGATATAAAGAAGGATTGATGAGATGCGTTGTAAGGATGGAGTTACAATATAGTCAGGTCCATACCGCTACACTGACAATTCCCAAATGGGCAAATAATTAAAATTGCAGAGGTTCTCTCAATGCACAGCGAGAGATTCAAGCCCCACGTTGGGCTCCCCAGCCTTGAGGTCCTGCACTGGGAAAACAAGCCCTCAGAGAACTTGGCTTTGAAGGCCAGTGAGACTCTATTTCAGGAGTCCCAAAGGGGAGGGGGAAATAGAGACTTCACTCTTAATGGGCACACACAAAAGTCTTACATACTCTGGGCCCCAAGGAAGCAGTATATCACGGGAGCCTGGGTCAGACCTGCCTGATGACCTTGGAGTCTCCTGGAAAGGCAGGAGGCGCCTGCAGCTCACCCTGGGGACATAGACACTGGTGGCAGCCATTTTTAGATGTTCTTTCTAACACATGGAAACAGAGCTGGCAAATGCTATTTTGGAATCCTCCTTCCAGGTTATACACCCAATACCCAGCCGTACCCAGAACAAAGGGCCTATAGGTGCCAGTGCTGGGACACTTCTGGACAAGCTAACACAGCACAAACACAGCTCATCCACTGGCAGAAAGACTGCCTTAAGACCCTGTGAGCCCACAACCACAGGGCAATGCAAGTGACCCTCAACCAACCAATGGATAAAGGGAAGTGAAATATATCAGAATATACAAACAGAATACACTCACTTTTCAAGTTCATATGGAAATTTCTCCAGGATAGATCACATGAAAGGTTTCAAAAGAATCCTCAGTGAATTTAAGAAAATTGAAATCATATCAAATATTGGGCTTCCCTGATGGCTCAGAGGTTAAAGCGTCTGCCTCCAATGCAGGAGACCCGGGTTTGATCCCTGGGTCAGGAAGATCCTCTGGAGAAGGAAATGGCAATCCACTCCAGTATTCTTGCCTGGGAAATCCCATGGACGACGGAGAAGCCTAGTAGGTTACAGTCCACGGGGTCGCAGAGAATCGGACACGATTGGGCGACTTCACCATTTGTTTTCCAAATGCAACGCTCTGAGCCTACAAATTGACTACAAGAATATATTGCAAAACACAAACATGAGGAGTCTAAACAACATGTTACTAAACAACCAATAGATCACTTAAGAAATCAAAGAGGAAATAGATACCTAGAGACAAATGAAAATAAAAATTCAAACCTCTGAGACACAGCAAAACCAGTTCTAAAAGGGAAGTTTACAGTGTGATACATGCTTACCAGAGCAAACAAATATTTCAAATGTGCAGCCTAACCTTACACTCAAAGGAGCAAGAATAAGAACAGAATTCAAAGTTAGTAAAATTTTTTAAAACCAAAGAGATAAGAGCAGAAATAAGAGTGAAAATCAATAGAAAAGATTAATGAAATTGAGAGCTGGTTCTTTGAAAAATTAAACAAAATTTAGCCAGACTTATTAAGAAAAAAAAGAAAAAGAGCAGGCCAAAAATAATAAAATCAGATATGAAAAAGGGACAATACAACTGACACAACAGAAATACTAACAAGCATGAGACTACTATGAAGAATCATGTGCTAATGAATTGGACAATCTAGAAGAAATGGACAAATTCCTAGAAACGTACAATTACCCAAGACTGAACAAAGAAGAAACAGGAAATATTATTAAATGAATCACCTATATAAAATTGAATCACTTATTAAAAAAAAAAAAAACTTCCAGCAAACAAAAGTCTGGGAGAAGATGCCTTTGTGAATTCTACCAAAGATTTAAAGAAGAGTTAACACCTATTCTTCTCACACTGCTTCAAAAAATTGCAGAGTCAGGAATTATGGGGTTGGGGAAAATGGGTGCAAGATCATGAAGAAACTAAGGACACTTGATAATTGATGACTGAATATTTGAGGGCAATAAACATAACAGGAAACGAGAAATGGGCTGAAGTCATTAGAATGAGAGGAGGATAAAGGGCAGGGAGGAGGAGGATATGAAGGGTCAAAGGTTTGGAAGCACTAGAAGGGGAGGAGGGCTGGGTTGAGAGCTCTGGAATCCGGGGCTACAGGGCCCATGGGGATGGATGTCTAAAATGCACAGGATGGAAGCAGGAGAGCAACAAAGGAGCCAGGAATGGAGGAATTAGTTCTGGAGATATCCCGAGGTCACAGGGGCAGAGATATTGAGGTCACAAAGAGCAATAGAGAATGATGGCGTAGAGGGATGGAGGAGGGGTGATGGTAGATGCAACGGGGGGATTGAGGGTCACTGCTAGCTCCTCCAGGAGAGCAACAAAGGAGCCAGGAATGGAGGAATTAGTTCTGGAGATATCCCGAGGTCACAGGGGCAGAGATATTGAGGTCACAAAGAGCAATAGAGAATGATGGCGTAGAGGGATGGAGGAGGGGTGATGGTAGATGCAACGGGGGGATTGAGGGTCACTGCTAGCTCCTCCTCCTCACTAATTCCATGACTTGCATTCAGATCATAGCCTAACTGTGAATAGTCTCTAGTTTGAGACCTTGAGGCAATAACCTCCTTTATATAAAATACTTGTGACGATCCCTTCAACTCAATACACAGTAAAGGATTAGAGAAATGAATGAATAAGCCATGACCCATATTTCTTCTCTCCTTTAGGGACACCGGATGCCAGGTGTGACCAGGGAGGGTTCACATGGAAACAAACCACGGGAATGAAATGGATTCTGCCTAGTACCTGAGCGGTCCTGTACAGGTGGATTTCCCCTCTACTTGGTCTTAAAGGATCACATGTTTGGCTGCGACTTTGAAGTTTACAGAGGCTAATAAAGGTTGTAACATGGGAGTTAAGTCTCTTTGGCAAATGCCAAGTATATAGTCGTTAGTGCAGTGACTGCTGAGCATGTACTATGTGTCTATAAGCAGGCTACAGCGCACTGCTTTGCAAAGCTCACAGCTGTTCAGTTTAGTTGCTCAGTCGTGCTGAGTCTGCGACTCCAAGAACTGAAGTTAATATTCATAACACTCTGGGATTTTGGCACTAGGAGTTTCATAATAACGAAGAGGATGCAGATACTGGGACCTACCTTTCTCTCTCTTCTTCTGTTTCCCTGTCCTTGATTTTTAAAGAAATATTTGTATACAATAGGTACTAACTATACATCTAGTGTGGAAGAATACAGAAAGCAAGGGTATCTTAGAAGTGATACGTCCAGAGAGTTTTCAATGTTTATGTATACTTAAGAAGTCAGATGACAGATATGTTAAGTAGCTTGAATGTGCTTTATTGTTTCACATTCAGTTCAGTTGCTCAGTCGTGTCCGACTCTTTGCAACCCCATGAATTGCAGCATGCCAGGCCTCCCTGTCCATCACCATCCCTCTGAGTTCACTCAGAGTCATGTCCATCAATCAGTGATGCCATCCAGCCATCTCATCCTCGGTCGTCCCCTTCTCCTCCTGCCCCCAATCCCTCCCAGCATCAGAGTCTTTTCCAATGAGTCAGCTCTTCGCATGAGGTGGCCAAAGTACTAGAGTTTCAGCTTTAGCATCATTCCTTCCAAAGAAATCCCAGGGTTAATCTCCTTCAGAATGGACTGGTTGGATCTCCTTGCAGTCCAAGGGACTCTCAAGAGTCTTCTCCAACACCACAGTTCAAAAGCATCAGTTCTTTGGCGCTCAGCCTTCTTCACAGTCCAACTCTCACATCCATACATGACCACAGGAAAAACCATAGCCTTGACTAGACAGACTTTAGTTGGAAAAGCAATGTCTGTGCTTTTGAATATACTATCTAGGTTGGTCATAACTTTTCTTCCAAGGAGTAAGCGTCTTCTAATTTCATGGCTGCAATCACCATCTGCAGTGATTTTGGAGCCCCCAAAAATAAAGTCTGACACTGTTTCCACTGTGTTTCATATTATGCATATTTATTTACATTTTTGAATTTGAACAAATACTGGACCTGTGGGATGGTAAGCAGAGTACTGGATGAGATGGCTCATGAAGCGCAGGATTTAGTGAGACTCCAAACAGAAATGAACAGGACACTGTAAACTCAATTATATTCAGTAAAAAGGGCTCCAAAACATATAGGTCCTTGTTCCCACATGTTTGCTTTTAGTTTCAGCCAACTGTGAGCACAAGCCGCTGAGATGTGGGAGGTACAACAGACGAAGCCCTGTAACCCGTGCAGTGAGGGGACGGTCCCAGGAGGGGACAGGCCTGCTCACAGCCCGGCGGGGGCTCTGGGCAGGGCTGGGAAGGAGCTGTTCTGCCCAGCTCTGCCCGTCTGTCAGATGGCAGTGAGGGTACTTCCCTCACTGTCTCTCCAGGCCTGCCCAACAGTTCCTGTTATTTTATTCAGTCACTTTCCTGACTAGTTTATAAAATAAAAGTACTATAACATAAGCACAATTTTCTGGGACAATTATACTAGGAACTATTTTATTCTTTATAATGTCAAAGAAATGCAAGTCACTGTCATCATCAATATCATCGTAACCACCCCAGCCACTCAATGACCCTTCGCGGGGTGACACCAGCAGTCTCACAACAGAGAAGGGAACTGGTCCAGATGTCGCCGAGGTCCTCGCCAAGGCGCTCCTCTGTGCACCAGTCACACAGTCCTCAACTCAAACGTTTACTGTTTGTAATGTTCTTTGGGTCAGGCTCTGTGAAAGAGTTCAGGTGACCTCAGCCACTCACAGAAATCTTCTCATGTGGCTGCCTGTGCTACACAGAACATGTGTTTCCTTACAGGGGCCATGTGCTATGGCTGGTGATATGCAGAGAGAAAGGCAAGTGAGGATAACATGCCCCGATGAAGAAGGAGGGGCTTCAAGGCAAAACCGCCAAGTCCGGTCAGACTCACACATCCTCCTTGCTGCATGGCGTGTGGTGTGATGCTTGACAGTGGGATGCCCATACTGAAACTACGATGGGATGAAACATGTGCACAGTGACTGCATGTGACAAAGCCAGAGAGAAGTAAAAGAAAGAACTTCATAAGTCTGCATAACCATTTTATCGGCCTGAGTTTCTACCTATTCCCTGTGCAAACAGCATCAAACATACATCTTCTTCTCTGTGCAGATGCATTAGTAATTCTTAGTACAGCTGAAAACAAACTACCAGCTATAGAAAATAACATTATATCTCATTCATACCAATGTTAAATATGAGCATAACCTGCTACCCAATTCCATGGCATCAATTACCACAACTGAAACAAAAAACCCTCCTTTCACTCCAGTCTAGATGGATAAAAAGACAGCACGGGCTGTGAAAAAGTGAGAACTTCTAGCCTAGAAACAAAATAAACTTTAAAAAACAAATGCTCACTGCCTCTGACTGGTGGACTTCTCACACAACTATATGACTCGTGCTCTGGAACCCGGAACTTTGACAGAGCATCACTCTTTCAAGAGGATGTGAGGAAGGTCCCTGCTGCAGGTGGGTCAACTTTCCTGGAAGGTCACTCATTTACAGGCGGTATTTTTAAAAACTATTTGTTTATTTATACAGGCTGCACTGGGTGTTAGTTGTGGCTGGTGGGATCTAGATCCCTGATGAGGAACTGAACCTGGGCAGCCCCTCGCCACACTGGGCACAGAGTCTCACCTGCTGGACCACCAGTGAAGTCCCTAGAGGATGTGTACTTTATGTTACAGCTTTATAGCTAGCATCCTGTTTTCTGTGAAACCATAGCACATGCCTTGCTGACCGGTTACTATCATGTCCAAAATGCTTTTTCATCTCCAACATCTAGTGCAGCATGTGATATTTTAAAGCTATATTCACAAAGTTTGTTTCAATCAACACCAACTGTCCATCAAATTGCCACTGATCTAATTTTGGGGAAATATAAACATCTTTCTATTTAACAGCATCAAGTCTTCAGTATTTCCCAGAAATTTGTTTATATCACAAGGACAGAATCTGATGTCCCAAATTCTCAGAACCTCAGCACATTTGCCCACTCTCCAATATCATCATTTGTACATCAAAATATACCACCACTAGGACCTTGGAGTGATTAAAGGGAGCTTCCTTGCAGTTTTTCCCCTCCATTTCCAAAGCACTCTCTACATTTAATTTCAACAAGTCTTCAGTTCAGTTGCTCTGTCATGTCTGACTTTTTGCCACCCATGGACGGCAGCACTCCAGGCCTCCCTGTCCATCACCAGCTCCCGGAGTTTACTCAGACTCATGTCCATTGAGCTGGTGATGCCATACAGTCATCTCATCCTCTGTCATCCCCTTCTCCTCCCACCTTCAATCTTTCCCAGCATCAGGGTCTTTTGCAAGGAGTCAGCTCTTCGCATCAGGTGGCCAAAGTATTGGGGTTTCAGCTTCAACATCAGTCCTTCCAATGAATATTCAGGACTGATTTCCTTTGGCTGTCCAAGGGACTCTCAAGAGTCTTCTCCAACACCACAGTTCAAAAGCATCAATTCTTTGGGGCTCAGCTTTCTTTATAGTCCAGCTCTCACATCCATAAATGACTAGTTGGAAAACCATGAAAGGCAAAATGGTTATCTGAGGAGCCTTACAAAGAGCTATGATAAAGCTAAACAGCATATTAAAAAGCAGAGATATTACCTTACTGACAAAGGTCCATATAGTCGAAGCTAAAGTTTTTCCAATAGTCATGTATGGATATGAAAACTGTTCCATAAAGAAGGCTGAGCACTGAAGAACTCACGCTTTTTAATGTAGTGTTTGAGAAGACTCTTAAGAGTCCCTTGGACTGCAAGGAGATCAAACCAGTCAATCCTAAAGGAAATCAGTCCTGGATATTCATTGGAAGGACTGATGTTAAAGCTAAAGCTCCAATACTTTGGCCACCTGATGTGAAGAACTGACTCATTGGAAGAGACCCTGATACTGGGAAAGATTGAAGGCAGGAGGAGAAGGGGACGACAGAGGATGAAATGGCTGGATGGCATCAGTGACTCAACGGACATGAGTTTGAGTAAACTCTGGGAGTTGGTGATGGACAGGGAGGCATGACGTGCTGCAGTCCATGAGGTCACAAAGAGTCGGACACGACTGAGCAACTGAACTGACTGACACGTCAGAAGCTACCAGGGCCTGCCAGGATGACTAGGGGTGAAGAGAGCAGTGAGAACCTAACTGCAAATGGGCACTTGCCGTCTGCCCTACAAGGATTAAATCATGTGCTGCTGCAGCTGCTGACCTTCAACACCCCCTTGAGGAGTTCAGGGTAGAGAGCAGAAATGAGGCACTCTGTGCTCTGGGAAAACTGGCATGACAGGTTCTCAATTAGAAATTACCAGCAGCTAATTTTATGAGCCCATTCTTACACCTTCTCATATCTAGAAAAGCACTAAAATCCTTCATGGTGACCATTGTTTCTTGAGACTAGCAGAAGTTTGACAAGACCCGTAGAAACTTTCTACAAAAAGTAGTGCTTGATTGCATGTATTCCTCACTGTCCCTTCACCAAAATAATATATATCCTACCCTTCCCCCTTACTTCTTCGAACAGTTTCTCAAAGCTATTTGAACTGATGTCTCCTGGGCTGCAGTCTCATATTGCCCCAAATAAAACTTAACAGCTTGTGAATTTTTTTTCAGTCAACATCTTTGTGCATAACAAAGTCAAAGTAAGAAAATGGCTGTGATTCATAGGTAGCAGAGATGACAATGAGGTCACAGAGAAGAACTGGAAATAGGAAATGAAACAAGTAGATTTTTTTCCTAAATTCAGTGTGTCAGTTGTGCAACCAGAGAACAGGTATTCTCTCATGCAGAATTTATGCATCCAAAAATAGTGGATGTTTACATGTCAAACAATGAAGTTGGACCCTTACATAACACTACATACAAATTTTAACTCAAAAGGGATAGAAGATTTTATGCATAAACCTATAAATACAAATCTCCTGGAGAGAAGCCAGGAAGGAACTTTGATGACATTTCATGTAACAGTGACTTCTTGGATATGAAACCAAAAGCTCAGTCAACAAAAGTAAATGAAGTCAAATAGGATTGTATCATATGTAAAAAAAGTGTCACCTTAGAGGAAACAATGAGGTGAAAAGGCTACCTGTGGGATAAGAGAAAATTTTTGCAAAGCATGTATCAGATAGGGAGCTAAGGTCCAGGGTAAATAAAGAGCTCAAACAACAAAGCAACATCATAAAACAATAGCACAGTATATGAGCAAAGGAATTCATAGACATTAATCCATGTAAGATATACAAATGGACAAAAAAATGTGAAGGTACTCAAAATCCATAACAATTAAAAAACCACAGTGAGGTATCACTTCACAACCATTCAGATGGCCACTAGAGATAGATCTCAAATGATGGTAAGGATGTAGAGAAATTGGAATCTTTATGTGGTGTTAAAGGAAATATACAGTGGTACAACACTATGGAGGTTTCTCAAAAATTAAAATTATGATACTGTTGCAGTGAAAAGGAAGAAAGAGGAATGAGTTTTTCTTTCCCTTTACTGAGAACAAAGAAGATAAAGAAAAGAGTGAGCAGGCCTGATCATTCCTAGATTTTACTTTAACTTTTCCTAATCTGAAGTCTGTAATTAAGATTGCTTTTCTAAAAACTAACTAGACACCATGTAATTTAAATCCTGTAATATTGCCCCCTAACTCGGCATACGTGACATTTTGCACCTATTATCCGTTAACTCTATGTTAATTACATCCTGTACCTGGTGCTTGCCTTTACTGCAGACCACCCCTTGTAGTTTTCTTTCTTTTTACATTTCAGAAAGAAGTTCAGTTAAGTCACTCCGTTGTGTCTGACTCTTTGTGACCTTATGGACTGCAGCACGACAGGCTGCCCTGTCCATCACCAACTTCCGGAGTTTACTCAAACTCATGTCCATTGAGTCAGTGATGCCATCCAACCGTCTCATCCTCTGTCGTGCCCTTCTCCTTCTGCCTTCAATCTTTCCCAGTATCAGGGTCTTTTCAAATGAGTCAGTTCACATCAGGTGGCCAAAATATTGGAGTTTCAGCTTCAGCATCAGTCCTTCCAATGAATATTCAGGACTGACTTCCTTTAAGATGTACTGATTGGATTCCCTATTTCAGAAAGAAGGCCACATTACAATAAACCAGGAGAGACAAACAGATTCAAATGCCTATATACTTGACTCCAGCTATGACTTTTGAAACAAAGCAACAAGAAGAAGATGCAAGACCTTCATTAATTTGAGTCTTATCATTTACCCTAAGACTATGAGATCAGGCCACATCAAGTCTCTCCTGATCACCTAGGATCTGGGCACCATTCTTGAGGCAATACCTTGCTCTGTTTCCCCCTTGCTTGGTTAAGAATTAAAGCCATCTTTTCTTTCCTCCAAATTCTCTAATTTTTTAAGTTCGGCTTCATTGGGCAGAGAAAGCCAAGATTTTGGTGATGACACATGATGCTACCATCCCGTATCGGGGTATGTATATAAAAGACTTCAAAGGAGGATCTGCAGGAGATATTTGCACACCCAGGTGCATGGTAGCATTATTCATATCACCACCAACAGATGGAAGCAGCTCAATGTTTATGAATACATGAAGGCATAAAGAAAAGTATGAAAGGCAAACAGACGTGACGTGGGACGATGAGCCCCCAGGTCAGTAGGGGTCCAATATGCTACCAGGGAAGAGCAAGAAATAGCTCCAGAAAAAATGAAGAGGCTGGGCCAAAGCAGAAATGACACTCAGTTATGGATGTGTCTGGTGGTGAAAGTAAAGTCTGATGCTATAAAGAACAATATTGCACAGAAACCTGGGAACATTAGGTCCACGAATCAAGGTAAATTGAACATGGCCAAGCAAGAGATGGCAAGAGTCAATACAGCCATTTTGGGAATCAGTGAATTAAAATTGTTGGGAATGGGCAAATTTAATGGTAGATGACCATTATATCTATTACTGTGGGCAAGAATCCCTTAGAAGAAATGGGGTAGCCCTCATAGTTAACAAGAGTCTAAAATGCAGTACTCAGGTGCAATCTCAAAAATGACAGAATGATCTCTGTTCGTTTCCAAGGCAAACCATTCAGTATCACAGTAATTCAAGTCTATGCCCCAACCACTGACACGGAAGAAGCTGAAGCTGAATGGTTGTCTGTGAAGGCCTACAGGACCTTCTAAAACTAACACCCCAAAACGATGTCCTTTTCATCATAGGGTATCAGAATACAAAAGGAGGAAGTCAAGAGACATCTGGAGTAACAGGCAAATTTGGCCTTGGAATACAAAATGAAGCAGGGCAAAGGCTAACAGTTTTGCTAAGAGAATGCACTGGTCATAGCAAACACCCTCTTCCAACAATACAAGGCATGACTCTACACCTGGACATCACCAGATGGTCAATATGGAAATTAAATTGATAACATTTTTTTGCAACCAAAGATGGAGAAACTCTAGACAGTCAGCAAAAACAAGACCTGGAGCTAACTGTGGCTCAGATAATCAGCTCCTGATTGGAAAATTCAGGCTTAAATTGAAGAAAGTAGGGAAAACCACTAGACCATTCAGATATGACCTAAATCAAATCCCATATGATTATATATTGAAGGTGAAAATAGATTCAAGGGATTAAATCTGGTAGATAGAGTACCTGAAGAATTATGGACAAAGGATAATAACACTGTACAGGAGGAAATAACCAAAACAATCCCCAAGAAAAAGAAATGCAATAAGGCAAAATGGTTGTCTGAGGAGGCCTTACAAATAGCTGAGAAAAGAAGAGAAGCAAAAGGCAAAGGAGAAAGGGAAAGAGACATCTAAGTGAATGCAGAACTCCAGAGAATAGCAAGGAGAGATGAGAAAGCCTTCTTAAGTGAACAATGCAAGGAAATAGAAAACAACAGAATGGGAAAGACTTAGATCTCAAGAAAATTGGAGTGATATCAAGGAAAATGTTCATGTGAAGTTGGGCACACTTAAAGGAGAGAAACAGCAAGGACCTAATAAAAGGAGAAGAGATTAAGAAGAGGTTGCAAGAATACACAGGAGAACTGTACAAAAAAGTCTTAATGATCCATATAGCCACAATGGTGTGGTCACTCACCTAGAGCCAGAAATCCAGGAGTGTAAAGTCAAGTGGGCCTTATGAACAATTTTAAATTCTAAAAGTGATGCTGTTAAAGTGCTACACTCAGTATGCCAGCAAATTTGGAAAACTCAGCCTTGGCCACAGTACTGGCATAGGTCAGTTTTCATTCCAATCCCAAAGAAGGGCAATGCCAAAGAACGTTCAAATTAGTGCACATGTGCTCATTTCACATGCTAGCAAGGCAGTGCTCAAAATCCTTCAAGCCAGGCTTCAACAGTACATGAACTGATAACTTCCAGATGTTCAAGCTGGACTTAAGTAAAGGCAGAGGAAGCAGAGATCAAACTGCCAACATCTGTTGGATCATAGAACAAACAAGGGAATTCCAGGAAAACATCTACTTCTATTTCATTGACTGTGCTAAAACCTTTGACTGTGTGGATCACAACAAAGTGTGGAAAATTCTTAGAGAGATGGGAATACCTGACCACCTTACCTGCCTCCTGAGAAACCCATTTGCAGGTCAAGAAGCAACAGATAGAACTGGACAGGGATCAGAAGACTGGTTCCAAAGTGGGAAAGGAGTATGTCAAAGCTGTAACCCTGCTTATTTAACTTCCATGCAGAGTACATCATGCAAAATGCAGGGATGAATGACTCATAATCTGGAATCAAGATTTCTGGGAGAAATATCAACAACCTAAGATATGCAGATGATACCACTCTAATAGCAGAAATTGACCAGCAACTAAAGGGCCTCTCGGTGAAGGTGAAAGAGGAGAGTGAAAAAGCTGGACCTAAAACCCAACATTCAAAAACTAAGATCATGACATCCAATCCCATCACTTCATAGCAAATAGATGGGAAAATGTTGTAACAGTGACAGACTATTTTCTTGGGCTCCAAAATCTCTGTGGATGGTAACTGCAACTACACAATTAAAAGATGTTTGCTCCTTGGAAGAAAAGCTATGACAAACCTAGATAGTGTATTAAAAAGCAGAAGCATCACATGTAGACAAAGACCCTGATGCTGGGAAAGATTGAAGGCAGGAGGAGAGGGGACAACAGAGGATGAGATGGATGGATGGCATCACTGACTCAGGGGACATGAGTTTGAGCAAACTCAGGGAGATAGTGAAGGACAGGGAAGCCTGGCGTGCTGCAGCCTATGGGCTTGCAAGGAGTCAGTCATGACTTAGCAACTGGACAAAAACAAAGCATACAGAAAATATAGTATATACATGTGAGGGATTATTATTTAGCTTTGAAAATGCTGAATCTTGTCACATGGCACAAAATGAATAAACCATGAAAACATTACGTTATGGAATACATGCGCACTTAGTTGCTTCAGTCGTGCCTGACTCTGCAACTCTGTGGACTGTAACCTGCCAGGCTCCTCTGTCCGTGGGATTCTCCAGGCAAGAATACTGGAGTGGGTTGCCGTGCCCTCCTTCAGGGGATATTCCCAACCTGGGGATCGAACCCATGTGTCTTTTGTCTCCTGCATTGGCAGATATCTTCTTTACCACTAGCGCCACCTGGGAAGCCTCAGTGGAATACAATAATCACTAAGTAAAAGACATTATATTGTAACTGAGCAGGAGCTTATGGAGTCTTCCCGCATACTCTCTGATTTAGCTCCTCTCAGAATTACCTAGATAACAGTATCTGATGCACATTCCTGAGTTGTTTTCCAGATGTGAAGACTCCTCACCAAGTGGGAGATGTTAACTATTTGATGATCATGAGCATACAGCCCCCAGGCCTCCTGGAGCCTGAGGACTGATAGTGTTAACCCCTAAAGCTCATCACCCAGATCAACACCTAATGTTCTCATCGCGTGCCTAGGATCCTACTGACGATAACTTTGCTATCAAGATGACTTGGCCCAGGGCGAAGGGAGCAAACTATGCAGAAAAGATTGAAAATTGTAGGTCTCAGACTTCATCCTTGGCTGCCATCTGTGAACCTGGAATTTGGGATGATTCCCACCACTCTAACTGCTAAGAGTGCTTAAATTGTGTGTACAAATATAGTTTATGCTAAAGACCTGCTTTCCTTCCAGGAGGCTGGAATGTTGGTCTATTCCAGGCAGAGGGGATACTTTATGAGCAGTCCCCAAGAAAAACATCTTCCTGACAGGTGATGTTTCACGTGCGCTGTCAAGGCTAAGGGCTGGAGGAGGTGAGCACCCTCTGCGTGACTCCCCTGGAAGAGGTCCTTGGAGTCGGGGCCTGCTCTCCCAGGGACCCCACTCCACGTGCTTTCCCCTTGGCTGGCTTTCTTTGCATCCTTTCATCACCGTGAATCACAGCCACGAGAACAAGCACATGCCCTCTGGTGTCCCTATAGCCACCCAAGGCTGCCACCATCGGTGCCAGCAGGCCCTCCTGGACACTCATCTCACAGTTCCACCACGGGAGCTGGAGCCTCAGCAGGACACGTACTAGTTGGTAAGGGTTTTGGACAGCAGCCATCCTATAGAGATCCAGGACCGCATCAAACCTAGAAAGTAAAATAAACAGTTGTCCTGGGACTTCCCTAGTGGTCCCGTGGCTTAGACTCCATTCTCCTAATGTATGAGGCCTGGGTTCAATCCCTGGTCAGGGAACTAGATCCCATGTGCTTCAATTTAAAAAAAGATCCATATGCCACAGCTAAGACTGGGTGCAGCCAAATATATAAATAATATTTTTAAAATAAATAAACAGTTGTCCTTGACTCATAACAAGTTTTGGGCACAAATGCCAATCCTCTTTGAAGAGGTTCACTCTCAGTCAAGGTTTTATAGGATTCCCATGTGTGTTATTTGCTCAGCCATGTCTGATTCTTTGTGATCCCATGGACTGTAACAAACCAGGCTCCTCTGTCCATGGAATTCTCCAGGCAAGATTACTGGATCGGGTAGCCATTCCCTTCTCCAGGGGACCTTTCCGACCCAGGGATTGAACCCACGTCTCCTGCACTGCAGGCAGATTCTTTACCACCTGAGCCACCAGGGAGCTTGAGCTAACAGGCCAACATTTTAGAACACAAGAAAACACTCCACTATTTCAGCAGAAAATATAAATATTCTCCAAGAAATCAGACAATACACAGACTGTAAAATAATATATTGACTATAAAATATAATATATAGACTGTCAACTGAAAAAATGCACAACCTGAAAGTTGAGAATTATGTTTTATTCAGGGCATTATTGAGGACTATAGTCCAGGAACCAGCCTCTCAGGCAGCTCTGAGGAACTGTTCCTAAGAGTTAAGGGAGGAGCCAGGATATGTAGGACTTTTTGCTGAAAAACAACAACAAACAGCAACCACCAGCACTGTGTGGTGGAACAACAAAAGATGATTGCTTATCATAAAAACAGGCCTCTCAAGTTAGTAACTCAGTGCTCCTCTATGTATAGGACTATGGACGAGTCTGGCCTTACTGAATTATTCCGTTGGTATACACCTTAACCATCCAGGGTCAGCCATCTGCTCTTCTTCAACCTGAACTCCCCTCAGGGTGCACCATGAGAGGGAAGGCCGCAGAGGCTGGCGGTTTGATGGCCACAGCATCCTTGGTTTACTGCTATGAGAGGCTACATGCTTTGTTCCCAAGACCATGAAATAACCAGCTCAGAAAAGACTAGTAACATAAGAGAAGAAATCAAACAGATGGAAAAGGAATAAAAGAGTTAAGATAGATAGTTTTTAAATAACTGCAGAAATAAAATATGGTTCTTAAAATTCAAGAAACTCAATGAACAGGTTAAGTAGAATATGAACATAATTGAAAAAGAATTAGTGAAGATCGGAAGCAAATAACGATAATGTAGTCTAGAGAAATAGGAAGTTAAATATGAAAGAGCAGTTGAGAGAGATGGAGGCTGGGATGAGAAAGTCCAAAATATGCAGGGTAAGAGTTCAATAAATGGAATTCCCTGATGGTCCAGTGGTTAAGACTCCACCTTGCAAGGGACAGAGGTTTAGCTCCCTGTTGGGGAACTAAGATCCCACGTGCTGTGGAGCAGCTAAGCCCGTGCATTCCAGAACGCCTGTGTCACAACTAGAGAGCCCGCATGTCACAGCTAATGCCGCCTGCGTGTTCTGGAGCCCGTGTGCTGCAACTACGGAGCCCGAGCAGCACCACTAGCGTCCACACACTATAGTGAACGATCCCACGTGATCACGCAACGAAGATCCCACGTGCCACAGCTGACGCCTGACACAGTCAAACAAACAAACAGGAGTTCTATAAGGAGTGGATTAAGGATGTGGGAGCAGCTGCAAAGTGATAATGACTGAGAATTTCCTGACCAGAAGACAGACACTGAACCTTATTTAGGAACCATAAGGAATCCCAAACAGGACAGAAAGTGAGAAATGCCCATTGCAGAAGAAAAATATCTGTCCCTTCCCAGACCTCCAGATGCTGTCTCTATAAGCAATTGTATGATGTGTTTGAGTATCTTCCAGTTTTCTCTGCCATAAAAAAATACTTGTTTACTCAAGTGTGCGCTTTCTCAACATACCTTACTGTATCTTACTTTTTTTTCTTTCTCTAAAATCTATCTTGGAATTTATTTCCTAACCACCTTAGTAAATCTCATTCCTTTTGGTAGCTACTGTTGCCTCTGGGTGGACATTTAGATGGTTTCAACTTTTCATGTATGCTATAACTTCCTTGGAATGTGTCACACTTACATGTGACAATATTTCTAACAAATCTTCCAAAGTAGAATCCTGTGTCCTGAGACGTGTGCATTTTTAATTTCAGTAAATGTTGCCAAAGAGCCTTCCAGAGACTGCATCAGTGACACTCCCATAAAAAGATGGGAAGATGCCTTAAAAAACCCTAATGTTTCCTACTAAATCTTTTAATCTTGGCCAATTTTAAGGGTGGAAAAAAAATCTCATTGCTATTTCAATTAATAATTTCATGACTACCCTCATTACTAGTCAGGTTGAGTATCTTTTCATATGATACTTTGAAGTATTTTTTCTTTGAAAGGTTGGTCATTTAACTTTTGAAATGTTGGTCATTTTAAAAATAGATCTATAAGAGCTCTTTTTATACTACAGAATAGCTTTCGCTCATTGCAAGTACTGACAGTACTTGTCACCGCTGCGTTACCTTCTGATTGACTCTGTGAGCTATGCCATGTGCACGTTTCAGCTTCCATGCTGTTGTCCAGTTGCTCAGTCATGTCCTACTTGTTGTGACTGCATGGACCGTAGCATGCCGGGCTTCCTTGTCCTCCATCATCTCCTGGAGCTTGCTCAGCTCATGTCCACTGAGTTGGTGATGCCATTCCCTTTTCCTCCCACCTTCAACCTTCTATGTAGTCAGTTTTATTTATCCTTTCCTTTCTTTTTCTACATTTGCTATTTCCTGTAATTTTTCATATTCCTTTCATTTTCTAATTCTTTTACTGCCTCATTTTTTACATTTCTGGAATTTACTGTGGTATAAGGCACAAGGTTGCAATTGACTTTATTTTTTCTCTAAATAGTAGCCAATTGTCCTAACATCAGGAACCATACAATCTCTCTTTTGTGAGATGCAACTAAACAAGAAACCTTTATCTGTGACCAACCACCATCTATCTTCTAGGTCCCTGGAATGTCCTGACCTCCCAAAGCTCTTAGAAAAACAAATTAAATGTTCTTCATGAAAACACTGTGTAAGTATCAGAACCCACAGCCTCTGCATGGAGAACTATAATCACTACATGTGAAAGACCAGCAGAAAGGATGTCTCAAGAAGCATCAGACCCTCCCACCAACACCCCAAGACTGAGCTACAGGCTACTGTCTTTCATCATTTTGACTTTGAGTGTAAAGGCAAAGTATACCCAGTGAGAGAGGGAATGCGAGGCAGCTTTAAGTGAACCCAGGTCTGCCACTCACAGCTGAGACTTCAGGCAAGTCCTCCACCCTCCTTGCAAATCAAGTTCCCCTTGACAGTGACCCTGTGCCGAGGGAATACTACCTTTCTTTCAGGGAGTCCTTAGCAGTCTACGAAGCACTTTCCCAGATTTGATGTTTTATAGCTAAACCAAGTCGAGTGCACGCAAAGGATGGTGGATACTCTGGGCTATAAAAGCTTTGAAAAGTTGCCTGGTCTCCAAACGTGCTAGTGGTGGGTTCCTACCTCCAGCCTCCTTTCCTTAAGTTGCCTCACCTACAGAATACAGCATCCTCAGCACAACAGTTTTGCTGATACAGGCATTTGTCAAGAACAGGGGGAGGAGGTGATGGGTAAGGAGGAAGAAATAATGACAAAGTCCTTGGGTGTTTGTTCTGAGACATTCAACTCCAATTTATAAACCAGCAACAACACCATTGACTAAGGGAGGCTCTAGTTGCCAGAGTAACCGGATTGGGGCATGAGGAAAACCTGCCATCTTGTGGCCATTTCCTGGAAGAACAACTTTAAAACCCGCTGGAGTCCAGTCCCCACAGTCGAACCAGGCCTAGATGCCAAGGCTGAAGTAAGGTGGGATTTAGGGAGAGAGGAGGTAGACAGTACTTGTCACCGCTGCGTTACCTTCTGATTGACTCTGTGAGCTATGCCATGTGCACGTTTCAGCTTCCATGCTGTTGTCCAGTTGCTCAGTCATGTCCTACTTGTTGTGACTGCATGGACCGTAGCATGCCGGGCTTCCTTGTCCTCCATCATCTCCTGGAGCTTGCTCAGCTCATGTCCACTGAGTTGGTGATGCCATTCCCTTTTCCTCCCACCTTCAACCTTCTATGTAGTCAGTTTTATTTATCCTTTCCTTTCTTTTTCTACATTTGCTATTTCCTGTAATTTTTCATATTCCTTTCATTTTCTAATTCTTTTACTGCCTCATTTTTTACATTTCTGGAATTTACTGTGGTATAAGGCACAAGGTTGCAATTGAGCTTTATTTTTTCTCTAAATAGTAGCCAATTGTCCTAACATCAGGAACCATACAATCTCTCTTTTGTGAGATGCAACTAAACAAGAAACCTTTATCTGTGACCAACCACCATCTATCTTCTAGGTCCCTGGAATGTCCTGACCTCCCAAAGCTCTTAGAAAAACAAATTAAATGTTCTTCATGAAAACACTGTGTAAGTATCAGAACCCACAGCCTCTGCATGGAGAACTATAATCACTACATGTGAAAGACCAGCAGAAAGGATGTCTCAAGAAGCATCAGACCCTCCCACCAACACCCCAAGACTGAGCTACAGGCTACTGTCTTTCATCATTTTGACTTTGAGTGTAAAGGCAAAGTATACCCAGTGAGAGAGGGAATGCGAGGCAGCTTTAAGTGAACCCAGGTCTGCCACTCACAGCTGAGACTTCAGGCAAGTCCTCCACCCTCCTTGCAAATCAAGTTCCCCTTGACAGTGACCCTGTGCCGAGGGAATACTACCTTTCTTTCAGGGAGTCCTTAGCAGTCTACGAAGCACTTTCCCAGATTTGATGTTTTATAGCTAAACCAAGTCGAGTGCACGCAAAGGATGGTGGATACTCTGGGCTATAAAAGCTTTGAAAAGTTGCCTGGTCTCCAAACGTGCTAGTGGTGGGTTCCTACCTCCAGCCTCCTTTCCTTAAGTTGCCTCACCTACAGAATACAGCATCCTCAGCACAACAGTTTTGCTGATACAGGCATTTGTCAAGAACAGGGGGAGGAGGTGATGGGTAAGGAGGAAGAAATAATGACAAAGTCCTTGGGTGTTTGTTCTGAGACATTCAACTCCAATTTATAAACCAGCAACAACACCATTGACTAAGGGAGGCTCTAGTTGCCAGAGTAACCGGATTGGGGCATGAGGAAAACCTGCCATCTTGTGGCCATTTCCTGGAAGAACAACTTTAAAACCCGCTGGAGTCCAGTCCCCACAGTCGAACCAGGCCTAGATGCCAAGGCTGAAGTAAGGTGGGATTTAGGGAGGAGAGGAGGTGGTTCTTGGAGAAGGCAATGGCACCCCACTCCAGTACTCTTGCCTGGAAAATCCCATGGATGGAGGAGCCTGGTGGGCTGCAGTCCATGGGGTCACTAGGAGTCGGACACGACCGAGCGACTTCACTTTGACTTTTCACTTTCATGCATTGGAGAAGGAAATGGCAACCCACTCCAGTGTTCTTGCCTGGAGAATCTCATGGACGGAGAACCCTGGTAGGCTACAGTCCACAGGGTCGCAAAAGGTCGGACACGACTGAACGATTTCACTTTCACTTTCACATCATGGTGGTACCCATGGACACAAGAACTTGGAAAACCCAGCTGCTGTCCAGGTCTGCAGGTGATGCCTATGCTTTACTCCAACTTCTTGTGTCAAAGGCCTACCCTAAGAAGGACGATACTAAAAAAATCAAGACATCAGATATCAGGCACTTCGATGCCTGGATAGACAGAGCAAATCTTAATCCCCAAAGAGGCAAGCACTGCAACCTTAACTACGGTGCTCAGTATTCAAGCACACAAGTCAGGGAAGCAGGGAACAGATCCAGGGAGAGACAAAACTATGGGAAAAACTTGTCCAGAGAGACAATGCAAACTTACTAGGTCATAAGGAAGAATAAATTAATAGCCACCTCAGTAACAGGGATTGACCCATATATGAAACCATGAAATAAAATAAATGAGACAAAGACAGATATCCTGTGTTACTGTTTTGTGGTCGAATGGAAAGCTCAGCTAAATGAACTAGAATACAAAAGAGAAATTGACTTATTTTCGTTAACTTACAGCTCAACAAACAGAAAAGGTGGGGGGAAAATTAGAAATGTGAAGGCGTGAATAATCTACACACACTAATGCACATAAAAAACACAACATCAACTAAATGTAATTGAGAGTAAAAGGAAGGCTGGGCATAATGCTCTCAGAACCTGCATCAGAGCGAGAGCTCCAAAATCACGGCATGTGTAGATGTATCGATGAATTGCCTGTCTGCACACATACAACAAACAACACACTGTACATCAATGATATTTCTACAACTTTTAAAAGGGAACAGAGAAGAAACAAGAGAAAAAGAGAGAGAGAACTGCACTCTCTACTGCTCTCTAAAGGTCTTTAGCCTGGTTGGCCTCATGTCCCTGTGGCCTCAGCAGGCTGGGATCATAAGGTGAAATATGGTGGGATTCAGGGAGGAAGGGAGGGTGTGCCAGCATTTGAGCCCCTTTCAGACCCATATTCCTTGCTCCTGGCTGCATGGGAACACAAATTTCCCAATGCAGATAAATCAGCCAGGACCCAGCCCAATCTGAGTGCACTCAAGTAATGATGGAGCCCTTGGCCAGAAGGAGTTTGGAAAACCCAGCTGCTCTCCTCCTCTGCAGGTGATAGAGATCCTTAAAGCAGCTTCCTTGTTTCAAGGGCCTCCCCTAGGCAGGACCACACCTTCCAGGGAACCTTGGAGCAGGCCTTCAGACTTGTTCCTGCAGTGAGGGCTGAGAAGGAAATCCTAGGAAGACAGACGCCCTCACATGTTCCCAGCAACCAGTTGGGCATGAAAAAGTGCTGCTGCCTTGTAGATATTTTTTTAACTGCTAGTGTCAGTCTCCAGCTCCTGGGGTCTGAATATTCACAAGCCTGCTTGGTGGAAAAGTCACTGGCTCTCAAGAGATAGTCAATGGGTGACATTCATGGGAAAAATAATGCAAATCAGGACAGCTTTCCTGAAGCCAATCTCAACAGATAAATATAACTCACAGCATTTAAAAGTAACAAGTTTAAAGAAACATAGAAAGACTTGAATAAAACTATCTCCTTCAATAAAAGTTAAGGAGAAGTGATTGAATAGTGCAGCAGGATATCATTTCCTTCCAGTCAGAGTAATCTTCATTTTAACATTTATAAACGAAAAATGCTTGAAAAATTGCTGGGGAACAGTACTCCTACACTCTCAGATAAAATCCAAAGTGTATAGAGCTGAAACAGGAACACTATGGATGTTCCTTAGGAGACTAGAAATATAGCCGTCAGTTGATCAGGTATTTCTAAGCTTGGAATATAGCTGGAGAAAACGTTAATTCCAAAAGACGCAGGTACACCACCGTTCAACAAAGCACTCGCTATTTACAGTAGCCAAGGCATCAAAGTCATCAAAATGTCCTTGGGAAGATGAAAGGAATAGGAGGAAGTGGTAAGGGAGAAATGAGACTTGTTCAACCCTAAAGATAAGTGAAATATTGTTCTCAGCAACATCAATTTTCCCAGAGATGATCATATTAAAATAAATTAGACAAAGACAAACATCACTGATACAATTTAGAGGTGCAATCGAAACACTCATAGCAATGAGCTACTTTAGCAAAGAGATTCAGAAACTTAAAACAGAAACTTACACTTACCAAAGGAAAGCAGAGGAAAAAATAAATTTGCAGGAGGGAGGAAACTTATACTCACTAATATATACATAAAATGAATCATCAACAAAATCCTCATCTATAACAATGAATTCTTCTCAACATGGTTTAATAACCTGTATGGGTCAGAAGCTCTGAAAAATTCCATGTGTAGATGTATCAATGCATCCCTGTATTGTAGACCTAAAACAAACAAAACATGAATCAAGGATACTACTATAAAAAAGTAAAAGTAACAGAAAAGACAACTGCACTCTCTACTCCTCTTAACCTTGCTTTCCCTCACTGCTGTCACGTTCCTGCAACCTGAGCAGGTTTGGAGCCCAAGGCTGCAATGTCCTGGGCTTCAGGGAGGAGAGGAGGACGTCCCAGCACATGAGACCCCTTTCAGGCCTGTAATGCTTTTTCCTCTCTGTGTGAGAACACAATTTCAGATGCAACTGGGGCTTCCAAGAGACAAACCAAGCTTATGCATCCAAAGCCTGGTGGAGCCCCTGGGCTCTAAGAGCTTTGAAAAGCTAGCTGTTCTCCAAGTCTCCCGGAGGTGTAGATCCCTACTACAGATTCCTTCTTTTAAAAGCCTCTTTGATTTAGGACAGGTGGCTCAGTGGAAAAGAATCCACCTGCCAAACAAGACGCAGATTCGATCCCTGGGTTGGGAAGATGCCCTCGAGAAGGGAATGGCTACCCACTCTAGTTTTTCCCTGGGAAAGCTCATGCATAGAGGATCCTGGTAGGCTATAGTCCATGCTGTTGCAACAAGCCTGACACAACATAGCAGCTAAACCACTACCACCATTTAAACAACATTCTCAAGCCAGCAATTGTCCAGGTGTTAAGATTTGTCCCAGAGGTAAAGGGTTAGGGAGAAGGAATTAAAAGACAAAAGCCCTTGAGCCTTTTTCTGGCAAAAGACATTCCAAATGAAAACCCAGGAAGCACAGTTGCACTAAGTCTCTGGTTGTCCCGTTAGCCGAAGCTGGGCATGAAAAAGTGCTGCCTCCTTTTTGATGCTTCCCATAATAGCAACTCTAAAACCATGGCTTCTGAGTCCTGAATAGTCAAGAGTCCTATATGGCTGTAAATGACATTGTCCCTCATGAAATATCCTGGGTGAGGTATGGAAAAAGAATTCATTAGGACAACATTCTAGAGGTTAATTTCAAAGAGTAAATTTAACTAACATAGGGTTGAGATTTTAAAAACCACTGCAAAAGATGCTCAACACCGCTAATTATTAGAGATAGGGAAATCAAAAGTACAAGCAAGTATCACCTCTCATCAGTTAGAATAACCATGACTAAAATGTATACAAACAGTTAATGCTGGAGAAGGCAAAGATGAAAGAGAACCCTCCTCTTCTGTTGCTGTGAATGTAAACTGGTAACGACCACCTTGGTTTGTTATGGTGAGCCATATAGAGGTTTCTAAAGAAACCAAAACTAGATCTACCAAATTATCTAGCAGCCCCACCTTTGGTCTACAGCTGGTGAAAGCCAGAATTTGAAAACACATACACATTCAACGTTCGGTGTAGTTCTATTTATAATATCTAAATCATGGAGACAGCAAAAATATCCATCAACAGATGAAGGGATGAAGAAGTTGTATATACAGACAATGGAGTATTACTCAGCTACAGAAATATGAAATAATGCTTTTTGCAGAAACATGGATGGAATTGGAGATGATTATACTTAATGGAGAAAGATAAAGACACATATATGATATCGCTTACAATCTAAATATTAATACCCCTGAACTCATGTGTAAGGGACAAACAGACTCAAATACTAAGAAACTAACCGATAGTTACTGAGGGGAAAAGTAAGGGGAAAAAAAGATGTGGGTGTTTACAGATACACATTGCTGCTGCTAAGTCACTTCAGTCGTGTCCGGTTCTGTGCGACCCCAGAGACAGCAGCCCACCAGGCTCCCCCCATCCCTGGGATTCTCCAGGCAAGAAGACTGGAGTGGGTTGCCATTTCCTTCTCCAATGCATGAGAGTGAAAAGTGAAAGTGAAGTCGCTCAGTCGTGTCCGACTCTTAGCGACCCCATGGACTGCAGCCTACCAGGTTACTCCATCCATGGGATTTTCCAGGCAAGAGTACTGGAGTGGGGATACACACTAGCACATATAAAATACATAGTGAACAAGCACCTACTATGTAACACAAGAAACTCTACTCAGCAGTCTGCAATAACCTAAATGAGAACAAAATCTGAAATAGAATACATATATGTTCCTGAAGCAGCTTGCTGTATACATACAACAAAATTAACTGTAAATCAAATTTACTACAATAGGGGAGATGTATGGGGAGAGTAACACAGACAGTTACAATACCATATGTAAAATAGATAGCCAATGGGAACTTGCTGTATGACTCAGGGAACTCAAACAGGGGCGCTGTGCCAAGCTGAAAGGTGGGATGGAGAGGGAGATGAGAGGGAGGTCCAGGAGGGAGGGGACATGGGTGGACCTATGGCTGATTCTTGCTGATGTGTGACGCAAAATTCTGTAAAGCAATTATCCTTCAATTAAAATTGTTTTTTAGTTTACTACAATAAAAACTAAAAATTAAACTGAAAAGAAAGCAAAATGTTATGAGACACACATTGTCCTCTAATTTAAACCCAGGAAATCGATTTCCACTATAGCTGTGTTTTTCCAGTAAGCACAGGTAGGGATGAGGAAATCCTGCTGTTTATGAAGCTGCAGATTTAAAATCAGTTCTTTTGGGCATTTAATATGCACAAAGCCCACAAGGCTGTAAGTGACACCTACCCTCAAGTACTATCCTGGGGTTGGTAATTTGAAAAAAAGTTCCAAACAGAGCAGATTTTTAAAAAGCCAGCTTCAAGAGGTAAATTTTATTCACAGTGTATCAAATAAAAAACCATCTGAAAAGATGCTCAACATTGCTAATTATTAGAGACATGCAAATCACAATTAAAATAAGGTATCACCTCACACCGGATAGAATAGTACAGTTAAAATGTCTATAAACAATAAATGCTGGAGAAGGTGAAGAGAAAAGGGAATCCTGCTATGCTCTTGGTGGAAATATAAACTGGTATCAGCCACTATGGTAAGCCATGGTGAACAATATGGAAATCTTAAAACACACACACACACACACACACACACAAACTAGAGCCACCATATAGTCCCACCCCTGGGCCTGTATCCAGTGAAATCTAGAATTGGAAAAGAAACGTGCAGTTCTATTTACAATAGCCAAAACATGGAAACAAAATGTCCATTGATAGATGAATGGTTAAACAAGTTGTACATATGAAAAATGGAATTTTACTCAGCCATAAAAATATGAAAGAATGCCTTTTGCAGCAACATGGATGGAACTATAAGTTGATTGTGCTTAATGAAGATAAAGACCCATATCATATAACTTATAGTTAGAATTTATAAATTGATACCCCTGAACTAATGTACAAAAGAGAAACATACTCAGAAGACAAACCTCTGGTGACCAAAGGGGAAAGGTGAAGGGGAATGATAAACCAAGAGATGATTAAACAAGAGATTAACAGATACACACTAACACATTTAAAATAGATAATCAACAAGGACCTTCTGTATAGCACATGGAACTCCACTCAACACTCTGATAATCTATATGGGAACAGAATCTGAAAAAGAAAACATATGTATAAGCGCAACTGAACAAGCTCCTGTACACCTACAACAAAGCACTGTAAATCAACTTCACACCAATAAATACTAAAAATTAACTCAGATGAAAAATAAGCAGAAGTCATGAGACACAAGCTTTTGCCTATCTGTTCTGGCACATTCCACTCTATAATCCAGAACACGGCTTCCATTCTGGCTCTTGTGGCCCAAGCATCCAGAGATGGGCAGGAAGAAATCCTGCTGCCTTCTTACAGTTTCTGTAACAGCAAGTTTAACACCCGTGCTTTGGGGCATTTACTAGTCACAGGGACTTCAGAACTGTAAATAATACCTACCATCCAGAAATATCCTGCAATAGGTAATAGCAAGAGAAATCCAAACAGGGGAGACTTTCAATAAGCCAGTTACAAGAGGCAAATGTTACTCACTCTGTTAACACACACACACACACACAATGTTGATCAACATTGCTAATTATTAGAGATATTCAATCAAGACTACAATGAGGTATCACCTTGCCACAGTCAGAATGGTCATTATTTAAAAACCTACAAACAATTAATGCTGGAGAGGGCATGGAGAAAAGGGAACCTTCCATTACTGTTGATGTGAATGTAAACTGATAGCAGCCACTGGGAGAACAGTATGGAAGTTCTTTAAGAAGCTAAAATTAGAGTTTTTAAATGATTCAACAGTCCCATTCCTGATTGTGTGTCTGGAGAAAATCATATTTAAAAAAAAAAAAACCCAACTTTCACTGCAGTTCTATTTACAATAGCCAAGACATGGAAGCAATCAAAATGTTCATCAACAGATGAACAGATAAAGAAATGGTATATAGAGAGAATGAAATTTTACTCAGCTATAAAAATGAATGAAATAATGCCATTTGCAGCAACATAGGTAAAGCTAGAGATGATCATGCTTAGAGAAGTCAGTCAGATAAAGAAAGACCAATATCATATGGTATAATTTACATGTGCAATCTAAAGATTGATACCCCTAAACTGCACAGAGTGAAACATGCTCAGTTCAGTTCAGTTGCTCAGTCATGTCTGACTCTTTGCAACCCCATGAATCGCAGCACGCCAGGCATCCCTGTCCATCACCAACTCCCGGAATTCACTCAGACTCGCGTCCATCAAGTCTATGATGCCATCCAGCCATCTCATCCTCTGTCGTCCCCTTCTTCTCCTGCCCCAATCTCTCCCAGCATCAGAGTCTTTTCCAGTGAGTCAACTCTTCTCATGAGGTGGCCAAAGTACTGAAGTTTCAGCTTTAGCATCATTCCTTCCAAAGAAATCCCAGGGTTGATCTCCTTCAGAATGGACTGGTTGGATCTCCTTGCAGTCCAAGGGACTCTCAAGAGTCTTCTCCAACACCACAGCTCAAAAGCACCAATTCTTCGGCGCTCAGCCTTCACAGTCCAACTCTCATATCCATACATGACCACAGGAAAAACCATAGCCTTGACTAGACGGACCTTAGTCAGCAAAGTAATGTCTCTGCTTTTGAATATACTATCTAGGTTGGTCATAACTTTTCTTCCAAGGAGTAAGTGTCTTTTAATTTCATGGCTGCAATCACCATCTGCAGTGATTTTGGAGCCCCAAAAATAAAGTCTGACACTGTTTCCACTGTTTCTCTATCAATTTCCCATGAAGCAATGGGACTGGATGCTACGATCTTCATTTTCTGAATGTTGAGCTTTCAGCCAACTTTTTCGCTCTCCACTTTCACTTTCATCAAGAGGCTTTTTAGCACCTCTTCACTTTCTGCCATAAGGGTGGTGTCATCTGCATATCTGATGTTATTAATATTTCCATACTGAGAAAACAAACTTATGGCTACCACAGCAGAAAGGTGGGTGGAAAGGATGAATTAAGAAGTTGGGATTAACAGGTACACACTAGTATTTATAAAATATATAGTCCACAAGGACCTATGATATAGCATAGGGAACCCTACTCAACACTCTCTAATAACCTATATGAGGACAGAATCTAAGAAGGGCTTCCCTGGTGGCTCAGATGGTAAAGAATCTGCCTGCAATGTGGGAGACCTGGGTTTAGTCCTTGAGTCAGGAAGATCCCCTGGAGAAGTGAATGACAACCCACTCTAGTATTCTTGCCTTGGGAATTCCATGAACAAAGGAGCCTGGCAGGCTACAGGGGACTTGTCTCTAATGCATACGTGTATCTAATAATTAGCAATGTTTTGCATCTTTTCAAGTACTCTTTTTTTTTAAGCCGTGTGAGTAAAATTTACCTCTTGAAATTGGCATCTTGAAAGTCTGCCCTGTTTTTAATTCTTTGATTATCTACCCCAGGGCATTTCTTGAGGGCAAATGTCATTTACAGTCTTGCAAGCTTGTGAATATGTGCTTATAAGAGACATGCAAGGGGCTTCCCCAATGGCTCAGATGGTAAAGAATCTGTCTGTAACACCAGGCAGATTGAATTGAATTGAAGACCCAGGTTCAATCCTTGGGTTAGGAAGATCCCCTGGAGAAGGGAATGGCCACTCTATCCAGTATTCTTGCCTGGAGAATTCCATGGACAGAGGAGCCCAAAGGGCTCTAGTCCCTGGGGTTGCAAAGAGATGGATCTGCCTGAGCAACAAATGTACATATAGAGACAAGCAAATCAAAATTACAATGAGGTGTCACCTTACACCTGTCAGAATGGTTGTTATTAAAGTCTACCAACAATAAATGCTGGAGAGGATGAGGAGAAAAGGGAGGACTGCTATTCCATTGGTGGGATGTAAACTGTTAACAGCTACTATAGAAAACAGTATGGAAGGGTCCATCAACAGATCAATGTATAAAGATGTAGTGTGTAGACTATTACTCAGTCATTGCAAATTCTGCCACTTGCAACATCATGACTGGGCCTAGAGTGTATTATACCTGTTGAAATAAGCTAGTGAAAGCTCTATGTTCTCAATTATACGTGGAATCTAAAAAATGCAACAAAGGAATGTATATATTAATAACAAAATACTAGTAGAGTTATAGAGAACAAATTAGTGGTTACTGGTTGAAACTGTGAAGCAGGGGGGTAAGACAGTCTTTTCTCTTTATTTAACACTGCTATGTAGAAAATAAATAGGGATATATTGATGTCAGAATGGTTGTTATTAAAGTCTACCAACAATAAATGCTGGAGAGGATGAGGAGAAAAGGGAGGACTACTATTCCATTGGTGGGATGTAAACTGTTAACAGCTACTATAGAAAACAGTATGGAAGGGTCCATCAACAGATCAATGTATAAAGATGTAGTGTGTAGACTATTACTCAGTCATTGCAAATTCTGCCACTTGCAACATCATGACTGGGCCTAGAGTGTATTATACCTGTTGAAATAAGCTAGTGAAAGCTCTATGTTCTCAATTATACGTGGAATCTAAAAAATGCAACAAAGGAATGTATATATTAATAACAAAATACTAGTAGAGTTATAGAGAACAAATTAGTGGTTACTGGTTGAAACTGTGAAGCAGGGGGGTAAGACAGTCTTTTCTCTTTATTTAACACTGCTATGTAGAAAATAAATAGGGATATATTGTACAGAACAGGGAAATATAGCCATTATTTCGTAATAACTTTAAGTAGAACATAATCTATTTATATTGTACTGCTGAGACTAATGTAGAATTGCAAATCAACTACACTTCAATTTAAAAAATCCATAGTGTGACTGAATGGATTTAAAAAATTTTATATCGTATACAATAGACTTCATGAATCTTAAGGCCATGTACAGTGATAAAGTTGAATAATTGGGAAAAAAAGATATTTCATGCAAATGATATTTACCTGACTTGTCTACTATCAGGCAAAAAAGATTTTAAGTCAAACATCTCAAAGAAACAAAAGCTATATAATGATAAAGGGATTAATTCATCAAGAAATTATGACAATTATAAATATGTATGTATTCAGCATTAGAGTCGCTAAACATATTATATAAAGAAAATGTTAACACCCATGAAGGGGAAGTGTGCAGAAATAAAATAATGGTAAGAAATATCAACATGCAGCTGTCACCACTGTATAGATCATCCAGAGAGAATATCAAAAAGAAACAGTGAATTTGAATGCACGCTTGATAGCAAGAGAACCAGGCAGGCATATATGTACCTTCCACTCAACAACACCAAAATTTCTATTATTTTGAAGTATATGTATTAATAGAACATTTCCTAGGATAGATCAAATGCCTAGCCACAAAACAAAAGTCTTCAGAAACCCAAGAAGATTGAAATCGTATCAAGTATCTTTTCCAACCACAACAGTATGAAAATGAAATTCAGTATTAAGAAGAATGATGGAAAATTTAAGAACACTTAGAAATTGAACAACAAACTCCTGAATGACCAATGCATACAAAATAAATCAAAAGGGAAATTTTTTAAATCTTGAAAAAAAATTGGAAACCTGAGGTACCTAAACTTATGGAATACTACAAAAACAATTCAATTTGAAGAGTAATGTTTACAGTGATAAATGCATATATTTTTTTAAAAGTTCTTAGAGGAGATCAAGATGATAGAGCTCACCTCCTACCATGAACACACACAAATTACAACTTACAGAGAAATTATCTCTTGAGAATGACCTGAAGATTAGCAGAGAAAATTTTCGACAACTAAAGATATGAAGGAGAAACCCCAAGGTGAGTAGGAGGACTGGAAACAGTCTAGTTAGAACCTCCAGCTCCAGAACAGTGACTCACAGCTGGAAGACATCACAACTGCATAGGTCCTCCACAGGGAGGGCTTTGAAAACCCATTGGGCTTACTTTTAGGACATGTGGAGGCTGCAAGAAACAGACCCTGCCCTCCTAGGACACACACAAAATCTCTCATGTTCTCAGTCCCTGTGCAGAGTCAGTGGTTTGGAAGACACCTGGGTCAGACCTACTTGTGCATCTCAGAGAGCTTCTTAGAAAAGCAAGAGGCAGCTGGGACTCCAGCTAGGGATGGATACTGGCAGGCCACATTTAGAGTCTTCCCTATAGCTGATGAGTGTCAAGGGCCTGCCCCATCAACCACCATGCGTCCAGCACTCCTGCACCACAAGGCCCCCCAGCCAGACACACTGGGGCCTACCCTGTCCACCTGTGCCCCTGGAGCACCACACAGCCACCCATCACGGTGAGCTGCCTTCCCTCCAGCACACCCATCACAGTCACATAATGCAGGGCCTCACATCAATTTAGACCAGCATCTAACACAGCCTTCTAACTAGTCCACAGCAGTTGGCCCTGTCATAGCAGAAAGGTGCATGCAGCCCACAGAGGGGACACCCCTGGAGCATCTAGCTCTGCTTGCCAGAGGGGAGGTGTGCTGGGCCCTGTAGGCCATCTCCTGTATAAAGCCAGGTGTCTAAGGCCAGGAAATGTAATGAACGGAACCTAATGAATAGAAATTCACAGAGAAATAGGAAACATAAGGAAACAGATTAATATGTTACAAATGAAGTAACAAAACATATCAGAAAAAGAACTAGATAAAATAGAAATAAGCAGTGTACCTGGGAAAAAAAGTGTTCAAAGTAATGATTATAAAGATGCTCACCCACATCAGGAGACTAGACAGACATGAGAATGTCAACAAAGAGGAAAAAATATGCAAAACAACCAAACAAACAAATAGAGCCAAACAGCTGAAAAATACAGTATACAATAACTGAGATTAAAAAGAGGACCCGGGACTTCCCACGTGGTCCAGTGGTTAAGGCTCCATGCTCCCAATGAAGGGGGCAGGGGCTCGATTCCTGATTTGGGAACTAAGATCCCACACAGCCTGATGGAAAAAAGGAAAAAGAAGAAGTGAAAAGAGAGAGCCCAGATATATCAGAAATGAAAAGAGATGGAATTATAACAGACACCACAGAAATACAAAGTATCATCAGTTCAGTTCAGTTGCTCAGTCGTGTCCGACTCTTTGTGACCCCATGAATCACAGCATGCCAGGCCTCCCTGTTCATCACCATCTCCCAGAGTTCACTCAGACTCACGTCCATTGAGTCCGTGATGGCATCCAGCCATCTCATCCTTGGTCGTCCCCTTCTCCTCCTGCCCCCAATCCCTCCCAGCATCAGAGTCTTTTCCAATGAGTCAACTCTTCACGTGAGGTGGCCAAAGTATTGGAGTTTCAGCTTCAACATCATTCCTTCCAAAGAAATCCCAGGGTTGATCTCCTTCAAAATGGACTAGTTGGATCTCCTTGCAGTCCAAGGGACTCTCAAGAGTCTTCTCCAACACCACAGTTCAAAAGCATCAGTTCTTTGGCGCTCAGCCTTCTTCACAGTCCAACTCTCACATCCATACATGACTACTGGAAAAACCACAGCCTTGTCTAGATGGACCTTAGTCAGCAAAGTAATGTCTGTGCTTTTGAATATACTATCTAGGTTGGTCATAACTTTTCTTCCAAGGTGCTGGGGTCCAGCCCCAGTGGATGCAGGGAATTCCAAGCATGGATGGCATTGGCGAGGAAAAATTTATTTATATAAAATTAGATCAGGAAGAAATAGTGTAGTAGGAAAATTTAGTGGAGAAAAGATGCTGATTAACTTGGTTTACGTGGAAAACCAATGTTCCAGACAGGGAACTTGCACCATCTACATTAGGCCGTAGGCACCCGTTTGAATATCAGAGAGTGCTCCGCCTTGGGCTCTCTCTCTTACGGATCTTAGAAGCCGGGACAAGTAAGTAGACATGGTGAGCCTCCACGTTCCAAGGAATCAGCCTGAAAAGAAGAGGGAGGGAGCAAGAGAAAGAATTGACACGGGGGAGGCCAGGCTTGTGCAAAAACCCCTCCAACTTTATAATTCAAAAGGTGTTTATATACACTAAATTTTACATAAAGAAAGATACAGAGGCACGCAGGGGCAGCAGTCCTAACCCTTTCTGTATATCTTTTTGTATACAAAAGGTCTCAGGTGATTTACATTATCATCTGGCCAAGAGGCTTGCTAACACTTTTCGGCTCTCTTTCTTAATGAATGTTAATCTCATTTCCTCTGAAGTGTTTTTCTTTAATCTGCATCTCCTTAAAGCACTGAAGTTACATCTCTATAGAACAAAGGTGCAGTGGGTTATAACAAAGAAAGTACTTGACTCAAAGATCTAATGTTGCTACTTGTTTTTTCTATATACCAACTATATCAACAAATAAAAGATATGAAAATTTGGCAGCAAGTATTGGCTCAACAAATGAAACCTTTAATTAGTCCTATTCTAATGATTTTGACTCCTCGGAAGCCCCTACATTCCTAGGGTGTTTTAAGCTTCCTGTGCCTCTTGCGTTCAGGAGGCCTCAAACAATCACATGTGCAGCTGTACAAGTCCTGCAGGAAGGCTAGAAAGCCATCAGAGGGGTTTTTGGATTGAAACACTTGTATTATGCCCAGGAGATTTATTATCTAAGAGCTCTAAATTAATTTTTTTCCAGAAAAGGTGGTGGGGGGACAGCCACCTGTTAATGACAGAAGAGTAGGTGGAAAGCATAACACAGTAAAGCAGGCAGACTCTGGTCTTTGGGGTGGATGCTCAGGAAATTTGAGGGGGAACCCCTGAAGCCTGATCACGTCCTTGTGTTTTGTCAGGCTTCCTTCCGCATGACCTTGTCATGGGTGGGATTCCTCATGCTGGCCCCCGGCACCAAGGAGTAAGCGTCTTTTAATTTCATGGCTGCAGTCACCATCTGCAGTGATTTTGGAGCCCCAAAAAATGAAGTCTGACACTGTTTACACTGTTTCACAATTCACTATTAATACAATTAATTATATGCCAACAAATTAGATTATCTAAAAGTAGATACATTTCTAGAAATATAAATCTTCCAAGATTGAATTAGGAATAAATTTAAAAATCTAAACAGATTACTAGAAATGAAATTGAATCAGTAATAATAAAAAAAATTCCCAATAAACAAAAGTCCAGGGACAGGTGGCTTCAATTATAAATTCTACCAAACATTTAGAGGAAAGTTATTAATGACATCTATCCTTTCCAAACTACACTAAAAAACTGAAGAAAAACTGTTTCCAAACTTATTCTGAGGCCAGCATCACTCATATATGAAAACCAGGTAAAGACATTAGCAAAAAAGGTAAATTACAGGCCAATATTTGTGATGTGAAGAGCTGACTCATTTGAAAAGACCCTGATACTGGGAAATATTGAAGGCAGGAGGAGAAGGGGATGGCAGAGGATGAGATGGTTACATGGCATCACCGACTCAATGAACATGAGTTTGGGTAAACTCTGGGAGTTGGTGATGAACAGGGAGGCCTGGTGTGCTACAGTTCACAGAGTCACAAAGAGTCAGACACAACTGAGCAACTGAACTGAACAGGCCAATATTTCTGATGCAAAAGTCTTCAGCCAGATATTACTAAACTGAGTTCAATGATACATTGAAAGAATCATATACCATGATCAAATGGGATTTATCTCAGCAATGCAGGAATGATTCCATATATGCAAATCAATTAAGTGACATACCAGATTAGCACAACAAAGGATAAAATCATATGATCATTTTCATACCTCAAGCAAAACATTTGGCAAAATTCAACAAAATTCTAAATTTGATTTATTACAAATATTCTCAATAAAATTAATATAGAGACAACATAACTTTTTTTCATAATAAAGGGAATGAACTCCCCAGATGGTTAAGTGGTTGGGAAACTGTGATTCCCCTGCAGGGGATGTTGTTTCAATCCCTGGTCTGAGAACTAGGATCCTGCATACTGTGTAGTGAGGCAATAAATAGATAAATAAATAAAAGGGCATATATAACAAAATCAGAGTTAACATCATACTTAATGGTGAAAAGCTGAAAGCATTTCCTCTAAGAATAGGAGCAAGGATTCCTACTGTCACCACTTTTATTCAACACAGTATTATTTTAGCTACAGCAAAAAGATAAGAACAGAAGTAAAAAATGGGATTTGTGAAGGAAGTGAAACTGTCACCATGTGCAAATGACATAATAATATATAGAAAAAAACCCTAAAGATTTCACCAAATTATCATAAATAAATTCAATGAACTTGAAATATACACAATATTCAGAAATTTGTTATTTTTCTCTGTACAAATAATAAACTATCAGAAATTAAGAAATAAAACATTTAGGATTACACCAAAATTAATAAAATGCCTAGGAATTAACCACAGAGGCAAAAGATTTATGTACTGAAAAGTATAAGACATTGATGAAGACAATTGAAGCTGACACAAGTAAAAAGATATTCTGTGCTCTTAGTTGGGGATGAATTAATCCCTGTCAAAATACCCATAACATTTTTCACAGAACTAGAACAAACAATTCTAAAATAAACATAGAACCACAGAACACCCACATTGCAAAGCAATTCTAAGAAAAATAGACCAAAGCTGGAGGTAGCATTCTCCCTGACCACAGAGCTATAATAATCACAAAAGCAGACATATAGATCAATGGAATATAGACCCCAAAAAGGAGTGCACATAGTTATGGTAAATAAATCTACTACAAAGGAGGCAAGAATATACGAAGGAGAAAAGGTAAAATAATGAAATTAGAGCATTTCCTCACACCATGCTCCTGCTGCTGCTACTGCTGCTAAGTCACTTCAATCATATCCAACTCTGTGCGACCCCATAGACGGCAGCCCACAAGCCTGCCCACCAGGCTCCCCCGTCCCTGGGATTCTCCAGGCAAGAACACTGGAGTGGGTTGCCATTTCCTTCTCCAATGCATGAAAGTGAAAAGTGAAAGTGAAGTCGTATCCAGCTCCTAGCGACTCCAACTGCAGCCTACCAGGCCCCTCCGTCCATGGGATTTTCCAGGCAAGAGTACTGGAGTGGGTTGCCATTGCCTTCTCCGTCCTCACACCATACAAAAGTATAAATTAAACATGGTTTAAGGACCTAAATGTCACACACCAAACCATAAAATTCCTAGAAGGGAACACAGGCAGAAAACCCTGACATAAATTGTAGCAATTTTTTTTGGATCTGGTCTCTAAGGCAAAAAATTCAAAATGCAAAATGGAAGAACATATTTGCAAATGATATGACTGATAAAGGGTTAATATCCAAGCTATATAAGCAGGTCATACAAGTCAATGTCACACATACACTAAAAGAACAAACAACACAATCAATAATGGTCAGAAGACATGAATAGACATTTTTCTAACATAGACATACAGATGGCTAAAACACTCATTAAACGTTGCTCAACATCACTAGTTATTAGAGAAGCTCAATTCAAAACAATACTGATATGTCAACCTCACACTTGTCAAAATAATCATCAAAATGTCTACAGATAACAAGTTTTAGAAAGGATGTGGAGAAAAGCAAACCCCTGTATGCTGTTGGTAGGATTGAAAATTATTGCAGGAACTATGGGAAATAGGCTGAAAGTGCCTCAAAAAACTAAAAATAGAACTACCATATGATCCATCAATAATTCTCCTGGGTACACATCTAGAAAAAAATAAAAACATTAATTCAAAAAGTTGCATAAACCTCAATATTCATAGCAGCACTATTGAAAATGGCCAAGATATAAAAGCAATCCAAATGCCCATAAACTGACAAATGGACAAAGAAGATATGGCATGTATGTCCAGTGGAATATTACACAGCCACAGAAAGAGTAACATTCTCCCATTTGCAGAAATGTGGATGGGCCTCGAGAATCTCATTCTTAATGAAGTAAGTCAGAGAAAGATAAAAACAGTGTGACATCATTTATATGTGGAATCTAAAAATAATGCAAATGTATGTGCAAAGAGAAACAGATTCACAACATCAATAATTCTCCTGGGTACACATCTAGAAAAAAATAAAAACATTAATTCAAAAAGTTGCATAAACCTCAATATTCATAGCAGCACTATTGAAAATGGCCAAGATATAAAAGCAATCCAAATGCCCATAAACTGACAAATGGACAAAGAAGATATGGCATGTATGTCCAGTGGAATATTACACAGCCACAGAAAGAGTAACATTCTCCCATTTGCAGAAATGTGGATGGGCCTCGAGAATCTCATTCTTAATGAAGTAAGTCAGAGAAAGATAAAAACAGTGTGACATCATTTATATGTGGAATCTAAAAATAATGCAAATGTATGTGCAAAGAGAAACAGATTCACACATAGATAAACTAGTGGTGCCCAATGGGGGCAGGTAAGTAGGAAAGGATACGTTAGGGGTATAGGATTAAGAGGTACAAACTACTATCTATGAAATATTAATAGAAAAGCAACAAAGAAATACTGTATAGAACAGGGAATTACAGCCATTATCTTATAATAACTTTTAATCAAGTATAACCTGTAAAAATTACTGGATCACTATGCTGTACGTATGAAACTAATGTAAATAAACTAATTGTTTAAGAAATAAATAATAATTGGGTACAGGAGTCCAATAAACATTTTGCCAAAAAAAATACACATGGCTAAAAGGACCATGGAAATATGCTTAACATCAATAATCATCAGAGAACTGTAAATGAAAAAATGACACAAAGATATCACCTTACAGTTGTCAGAATGGCTATCATCAAAATGACAACACTTACAAAGGGTTGCCTAGGATGTACAGAAAAGAGAACTCACCTGTGCTGTTGCTAAGAACATAATTCAGTGCGGCCACTGTTGAAAACATTACAGAGCGTTCTGAAAACATAAAAAAAATAAAAACATATGATTTAGCAATTCCAGTTTGGTTATTTATCCAAAGAGATATATGCACACCCCTTATGTTCATTGCAACATAACTTACAATGTTCAGCATATGGTAGGAAGCTAAATGTTCACAATAGATAAATGGATAAAAACTGAATATATATATACACACAGACATATATACAAAAATATATGAAAATACACATAAACACATTATTCATACATACATATACACATATATAGATACACACAAAATACATATATACATGCAAAGATACATAAATATAGACATGTTTATACATATAGTTATAAATATTACTCAGCCATAAAATGACTCTTGTCATTTTTGATGACTTGGATGGACCTACAGAGTATGATACTAAGTGAAGTAAGTCATAGAAAAAGATAAATACTACATGATCTCACTTATATGTGTAATCTAAAAACAAAATACAACAAAAACAGTCTTCAGACACAGTGAACAAACTGGTGATTGCAAAAGGGGAAGTGAACAAGATAGTTGAAGGGACATAAGAATTACAAGATTTTAGTTATAAAATAAATATTGACAAGAACTTAATATAAAGAATATGGTTCATGATATTGAAATAACTGTGGATGGGAACAAATGGTTACTAGACTTATGGTGATCATTTTGTAATATGTGGTGTGTGCTAAGTCACTTCCGCTGTGCCTGACTCTTAGAGACCGTGTGGACCATAGCCCACCAGGCTCCTCTGTCCATGGGATTCTCCAGGTGAAAATACTGGAGTGGGTTGCCATTTGCTCCTCCAGGGGATCTTCCTGAATGCTGAATGACTATGTTGTACATCTGAAACTAACATAATACTGTATGTCAACTTCTCTTCAGTTTTAAAAAAAAGGAAAAGAATGATGCCCTGGACAGCATTTCACCCGAGCCCTTTCTTAGGGGTGTGTTCCTAATGAACAGCCTTGAGAAATGAGGTAATGTCTCTCCCTCAAACAGGAAGCTTGCTAACCTCTCATTTTAAAGGTAGGGGGGTCCTCAAACCCAGTGTTCCTCCACATAACACACATAGCATCCAATTGGATCTCTCTGTGTCATCCCAGTGGGAACTAATGGGGAGGGAATAGCAATACAATACTATGCTCATGCTGCTTGTGCTAAAAGTAATAAAAATCTTTTATCTCTGAAAAAAAAAACCCGAATTAAAGAACCTAATTTCACAGTTAAAGGAACTAGAAAAAGAACAGACTTAGCCCAATGTTTGCAGAATGAAATAAATAGCAAGGATTAGAGCAGTTATAAAAGTAATAGAAGGACCTGCACTAAAGCACAGGGAACTCGACTCAATATCCTGTAAGATCTATATGGGAAAACAATCTAAAAACAGTGGATATATGTATACCAGATTCACTTTACTGTACACATGAAACAACATTATAAATCAACTATACGGCAATAAATGTAAAGTAATAAAGATCATAAAAATAGTAGAAAGAGAAATAATATTGAGGAGTTTGGCTTGGAAAAAACATAATCAACAAACTTTGTTAAATTAAAGAGATCATTCACCATGATCAAGTGGGATTTATGCCTGGATGCAAGGATGGCTCAACATATGCAAATCAATAAACGTGATACATTACATTGAGAATAAAGCAAAAACATGATCTAGTAATCATTAATCTACTAGAAGTAGTAATGATCTACTAATCATTACTAATAGATACACAAAAATCTGACAAAATTTGACATCTTTCAACTTCATGATAAAGACTCAAGAAAATTATAGAAAGAATATACCTCAACACATTAAAAGTCACACAACAAGCCCAAAGCTAACAGTATATTGAATTATAAATCCACAAAACATTTCTTTTGAGGTTTGGACCAAGACAAGCTTACCTATTCTTGCCTCTTTGATACAACAGAGTACTGAAACTCCTAACCAGAGTAAGTAAGCAAGAAAAATAAATCCAAATCATAAAGATAAAGCTAGATTTTCTCTGCAGATGACATTTTTCTATATCTAACAAAACCCTAAACATATCACCTCTCAAACACTATTCAACCTAATAAGTAGAGTAAGCTGCAGGATATGAAACCAGCATATAAAAATCATTTGTGATTTTACACTCTAACAACAGAAATAATCAGAAAAAGTTTAAAAAGTCCTATTTACAATAGCACCAAAAAGAAAATACAGTTAACAAGAATATGAAAAACTGAACCTAAGACTTGATACCATAAAAGTTTTAAAAGAAAATGTGAGAAACTCCTCCACATTGGTTTTGATGGTTATTTTTCTGGATACAAGACTAAAAGCACAAAAACAAAAGCAAAAATTAACAACCAAAATTAAATCGAACTTAAGCTTTTCTACAACAAAAGGAAAAGTCAACATACCAGATGGGGAAAAAATGCAAACATACAATCAATAAAGCGTATACAATCAAAATAATTTTTTAAAAACTCATAAAATGCCACAAGAAACCAAACAACCCAGTATGGATAGGCGAGTGAGTGAGAGTCGCTCAGTCGTGTCCAACTCTTTTCGATCCCATGGACTATAGCCCACCAGGCTCCTCTGTCCATGGAATTCTCTAGGCAGGAATACCAGAGTGGGTTACCATGCCCTTCTCCAATGGAGAGGTAAAGGAAATAAATTTTTTCCCCAAAAAGACATACAGGTGGCCAATAGGCATATGAAAATGTGCTTGACATGATTCATCATCAGTGTGATCCAAATCAAAACCACAATCAGATACTATCTCATGCCTCTTAGAATGGCTATCATCAAAAAGAGGATATTTTCAACTTACTGTCTTCTTGAGGATGTAGATGAAAGGGAATATGTGAACTATTAGTGGGGATACAATTTTTGCAGCTGCTATGGAAAACAATACTCAATAAAAATAGATCCACTGTATGATTCATCATTTCCACTTTTGAGTATTTATCCAAAGAAAATAAAAGCACTAACTTGAAAAGATATGTGCACCCCTCTATTTACTGCAGCATTATCCACAATAACCAAGATATGAATGCAACCTAAGTTCTTTTCAACAAATAAATGGATAAGAAAGATATGACATCTGCATCTATGTTGATATATACTCCCTTCAAGGATCACTGCCGTGTCATGGCAAAGGGGCTTGTGTAACTCAATGAAGCTATGAACAATGCCATGCAGGGCTACCCAAGACAGGTCATAGTAGAGAATTCTGACAAAATGTGATCCACTGGAGGAGGGAGTGGCAAACCACCCCAGTATACTTGCCATGAGAAGCTCATGAACTGCATCAAAGGCCAAAAAGATATGACACCAAAAGATGGGTCCTCCAGGTCTGAAGGTGTTCAGTGTGTTACTTGGGAAGAGCAGAGGAGAATTACCAATAGACCCAGAATGAATGAAGCAGCTAGGCCAAAGCAGATACAACACTCAGTTATGGATGTGTCTGGCAATCAAAGTAAAATTCGATGCTGCAGAGAACAGTATTGTATAGGAACCTGGAATGTTAGGTCCATGAATCAAAGAAAATTGGATGTGGTCAAGCAGGAGATGGTAAGAATAAACACTGACATCTTAGGAATCAATGAACTAAAATGGACAGGAATGGGCAAATTTAATTCAGAAAACCATTATATCTACTACTGTGGGCAAGAATCTCATAGAGGAAATGGAATAGGCCTCAAAATCAACAAAAGAGTCCAAAATACAGTACTTGGGTACAACCTCAAAAATGACAGAATGATCTCAGTTCGTCTCCAAGGAAGGACACTTAAGACCACAGAATCCATGTGTATGCCCCTACCACCAATGCTGAAGAAGGTAAAGTTGATCAGTTCCAGGAAGACCTAGAAGACCTCCTAGAACTAACACCTAAAAAAGGTGTTCTATTCATTATCAGGGATTTACATTTTATAAATACACTTTGGGAGACATGCACACAACTATATAAAATAAATTAGAGCTATTGGTTCTGAATCTTTGGTGTCTTTGAAAGTGTTTATCATCTGAGTTGAGCTATATTTCAGAAACTTAACTAAGCATACATTCATAATATGATTCTTGTAAACTTTTTTTTTAAATACAAAGAAATGATCAAGGAGAGTATGTCCATTGCATGAAGTCTGGAGTATGATGGAAACTTACAAGAGCAAGTCAACTGATTACAATCTCCATTTGAAAAGCTAGTATCTTTAATAAACAAAGGTGACCATGTTCATTTTCCAAAGCAACTACAAGCAAAGGAAAACTAAGATTGGAGTTTCCAGATTTACCATAATACTTTATGCACATTTCTCAGCTAATCACACCAAACTCTCACTAAAGATAAACTATACAAACGTCATAGCAGAGGAATCTTGCAGAAAGCACCAGAACCAGTGAACCTCAGGTGTAATGGGACAAATGATAATCACAAGCCTGAAAGACACCAGACACATTATCACTGATGTAGTATTCTGGGTCAAAATACATAAGAAAATCATAGTCTGAAACTACCATGAAAAAAATGTCATTTTATGCAAATTTCAGTGCACATATACTTCCCATGTTCTCTGACTTGAATCCTGTATTTAAATAGTCTTTCTTATCAATATACAGATCGAATGCCTCCTAATTACTTTTCTTCCCCAGAACTTTGATTTAAATGGACCACTAAAACCAGTCCATTCTGAAAGAGATCAGCCCTGGGATTTCTCCAGTACTTCGGCAACCTCATGCGAAGAGTTGACTCATTGGAAAAGACTCTGATGCTAGGAGGGATTGGGGGCAAGAGGAGAAGGGGACGACAGAGGATGAGATGGCTGGATGGCATCACTGACTCGATGGACATGAGTTTGAGTGAACTCCGGGAGTTGGTGATGGACAGGGAGGCCTGGCGTGCTGCGATTCATGGGGTGGCAGAGTCGGATACGACTGAGCGACTGAACTGAATGCCATCCCAATTAAAAATGTGTTTTCTTAATCATATTGTGATAAGTTGATGTTACATTCAGGTGTAATCATTCCACTTTCCCCTTCACTAGTATCTCAACATCCGAAACTATCCCATAGGGAACTTTGGATATTAATGCCCTCCCATGTTGCTCTTTCACAAAAGGGATAATTTTAATAACTGAAGGTCATTAATTCATGCTGAGTCTTCCATGCTTTGTGGGGAGCCTGGATACGGACAATGGGCAAAGACTCTGGAACACAGGGGAGAAGTAAAGAGCTGACTTTGACTACGTAGAAAAAAAAAAGAAGTGGAAAACAGCCTCACTAGACAGGAACATCAGAAGTAGCAAATGAAAGGCTTACAGGTTCTCAATTCATGACATTTCAGGAGGAAAAGCAGACACAGCCTCTGACCCAGGACAGGACACTTACCTGTGAAGCTGCCATTTTTTCCTTTTCTTCCTGCTCTGTATTGCTTTCTCATCGATGTCATGCTGAGAACCATATCAGTATCTTGAGAATGACGTCAAGGGCATCCGCACAGCTCCTGCATCTGTTCCTACCGCACCCACAGGCAAAGGAACCCCGAAAGGTCAACCTCTTGAAACAGAGATTCAGGAACAATGAGCTCCTGCATGGAGCTCATTTCTGGAGGTTTTTTCTCACAGGAAAAAAAACTGTGAGGTTTTTCTTTCCTGTCTGCGTGTGCTCTCCCCTCACACAGATGCCCCAGACTCTGCTACAGCATAGAGTAAGTGGGTACCGCCCTGCCCGTCTCATCCCATGTAGAGCAAACATCGATGGCTCCCCAAATGGAAAAGGATTGAAGACTGGAAGCAACTCCCACCCATGTACCCTGCAGGCCTCGTACTTAAACCGGGCCTTGCCTAGAATCACCTGGTGTTGAAACAACACAGATGCTCCCACCATGATCAATAGACCCCGTGGGGAGGGAACAGGTGTTATTACCAAACCCTCATCATGGAATACTAACGTGAAACTGCGTGGTAACCACACAGCAAACATTTCTTTCAAAGTTTTGAAGTGCACACAAATTTGTGGGGAATGAGGGCCCTAGTCTAACTATGATTCTCCTGTGGGGTTCATGAAATGGCATCTTTAACAAATATTTGTTGGTGCTGATGTGACACCCTCAGACCTGTATTCAGTAGCACGGAACTAGAGCTATCAGGCATGGCGCACCTGAAACCAGTGAGCAGCATGAAGGTTTGGGCTAGGAACTTCCAGAAGTGCAGTTTCTCTGAGCCTGATTCCTAGGGGCTGAGCCCCTCCTGGAATACGTGTGGCCTTGTTGTTGCCTGGAGGGGATGCTGCCAGGTTGGTGGAAATCACATGGTGGGTTTAGGGTATGTGAGGGGTCACCCATAGAAATCCACTCCAAAGTATCCTTAGTCCTTACATCCTTTATCCTCTGTCCTCTCAGGGCCCTCTTGACCCAAAGGACTACTGGGGAGTGAGGCATGACCACCTGTCCTCAAGTGAGCTGAGAGTCCATAACCCCAAAGATCCAGGGCATGAGTTGTTTGCATCACAGATTTGAAAATAAACCAAAGGCGTTAATGGAGAATTAACATTTTGTGCTGGGAATGGTCAGAAGTCTTTGAAAATGATGCCATGAATGAATATTTGATGATTCACAAAGGGAATTGTGATCTATGTTAATCAAGCACATTACAACTGAACCAACGGGTCAGAACTTTTCATTTGTTGTGTGTCTATGTGTTTGTGTTATAAATTTGGTGCCACAGTTTGTTCTCCCTAACCCCCTTAAGTATTTATACTTCCTCACATCTTTAAAGTACATTCGTCAAGGTAAAAATTAGAGAAAAGCATATCCACTTTTTCAAATATTCTTTGAGAATCTAGTATCTTCTATATATCTCAATTTTAATGCAATATTTAAAGGTTACTTTCCATTTACAATTATCATAAAATATTGGCTATTTTCCTCATGTTGTACAATATATCCTTGAGCCTATATGACACCCAGTGGTCTGCGCCTCCCGCTCCCCAGCCCCTATATGGCCTCTCCCATCCCCCCACTGGTAACACTAATTTGTTCCCTGTATCTGTCAGTTTGTTTCTTTTTTGTTAGATTCACTCATTTCTTATATTTTTTAGATTCCACATATAAGTGATATCATACAGTATTTGCCTTTCTCTGTGTGACATTTCATTTTGCATAATGCCTTCCAAATTTTTCCATGTTGGTGCAAATGGCAAATTTGCAAGTGGTAGTATATATGCATTGAATATATGTACTACATTTTCCTTATCCATTTATCTGTGGATGGACATTTAGGTTGCTTCTGTATTTTGTCAATTGTAAACAATGCTGCTATGAACATTAGGGTACATGTATCCTTTTGAATCTTTTAGTATATCCCAATAAGTGTTTCATGCTCCACATACTAGTGTATTTAAAATTTTAAGTGATTTTTAAAAACAGTATTTTTTTTTGACTGAGAAACTTGTGGGATTTTAGTTCCCCACAACCAGAGACTGAACCCAGGTCATGCAGTGAAAGCACCGAATCCTAACCACTGGACTGCCAGGGAACTCCAAAATAAATTAGACTTTAAAATAAGGACTGTTAAAAGAGAAAAAGAAGGGCAATACACCATGATCAAGGGATTAATCCAAGCAGAACTAACAAACGTAAGTATTTATGCACTCAACAAGGACCACCTAAATACATAAAGCAAATATAACTGATGTAAAGGGAGAAATTGACATTAACAATAAAAGCAAGGAAATTTAAAGCCCCACTTAAGACAATGGACAGGTCATCCAGACAGAAAATCAATAAGGAAACACTGACCTTAAATGACACATTAAACCAGATGGATATATATATATATATAAATATATATATACACATACATGGCACATCCATCCAAAAGCAACAGAATACACTTCCTTTTCAGGTGCATATGGAACTTTCTCCAAAACAGATCACATGCAGGGCCTCAAAATGACAATCAGTGAATTTAAAATTAAAATTACATAAAGGATTTTTTTTTCCAAACACAATGCTATGAAATGCACAATGCAAGAAAATAACTGCAAAAAACACAAACACGTGGAGGTTAAACAGTATGCTACTAAAAGCCAATGGATCACTGAAGAAATCAGAGGAAATTTTTTAAAAACCTAGAAACAAATGAAAAAAAAAAAAAAACAGTCCAAATCTATGGGACACAGCAAAAGCGATTCCAAAAGCAAAGTTTACAGTAATATCTTCCCGACCCAGGGATTGAACCTGCACTGCCTGCATCTCCTATATTACAGGCAGATTCTTTATCCACTGAACCACCTGGGAATCCCAAGCTTATAGGAAACAAGAAATATCTTAAATGCACAACCAAGCCTTACACCCAAAGGAATGAGAAGTCATTGGAATGAGAGGAGGAGAAAAGGACAGGGAGAATGAGGATATGAATGATCAAAGGTCTGGAAGCAATAGAAGGGGAGGAGGGATGGATTGAGAGCTCTGGAATCCAGGGGCTAGAGGGCCCATAGGGATGGACATCTAAAATGCACAGGATGAAAGTGGGAAGTGGGAGGCAATAAAGTCTAGAAGGGCAAGGATTAGTTCTGGAGATATCCAGAGGTCACAGGGGCAGAGATATTGAGGTCAGAGATACAGAGAATGATGGAGTAGAGGGTTGGAGGAGGGGTGATGCTAGATGCAGCGGGTAGATTGAGGGTCACTAAGTTTTCCTCTGCTCACTAATTCCGTGACTTGCATTCAAATCATAAGCTAATTGTCAATAGTTTTTGATTTGAGACCTTGAGGTAATAACCTCACTTACATAAAATACTTGTGATGATCCCTTCAACTGAACACACAGTAAAGGTTTAGAGAAACAAATGAGTAAACAATGACACAATCATTCTTCTCTCCTTTAGGGTCACTGGGTGCAAGGTGTGATCATGGAAACCACCAGAATGAAATGGATTCTGCCTAGCACCTGAATAGTCCTAAAGTAGATTCTCCCAGGGAAGCTGCAAATAAGAACCTATGCCTCATGACACCCTGATTTGTGACCTTGTAAGACCCTAACCAGAAAGCCTGGCCAAGGCCACTGGCTTTCTAACTTATAAACTGTAGAATGTCTTTTAAACTGCTAAGTGTGAGGTCATACATTATGGCAGTGACAAAAAACAAAAACAAAAAACTATGAAGTATAGGAGCAAATTTAATTGTAAAATATGAGATTATAAAATATTTAAACAATAAATCCAAGTAAAGGGAATTCCTTGCTAGTTAAGTAGTTAGAACTCTGCCATCTCAATGCCAAGAGCCTGAGTTTGGTTCCTGATCAGGTAACTAAATCCAGCAAGCTGCATGAGCAAAAGAGAAAGTATAATATCTCACCTAAGGCATTTCCAATGTTGAAGTAATTAAAGAAAGAGACCATTAGGCTGAGGTGACTCTCATTCTTAAGCAAACAAAACTTAATGCAGACTCAAGACATTTTAAATCTGAGACGATAACCAATCACACACAGCCAACTAAGTTTTCCAAGACCAAGGTGACTGGTTAAGATACAGTCAAATATTATCCTTGCCTTGATTTGGTGTCTTCTCTACAGAAACCTTTCCCTAGTTCCTGCAGATAAAGCGCTCCTAACCATCTTTGCTTTGAGGCTGTTAGAAAGAAATACAGGTATGCTCAAATTAGCTCTTTAAAATTTTAATATGCATAAGTTAATATTTTAACATACAGTGCCGTATTTCATTTTGAACACTCTCCTCATCTAGTCCCTCAAGACCCCATTCAGCTGCAGCCTCTCCCCACATCTCCCTGGCCCTGTTCACTCATGCCAACAATACACCAGCATAGCTACATCCTCAGTTGACCAGACATCACCCTTGATGGTAACACCATACTGCCCACACTATCAGAGTCTCCCACCACATGCTGAGCAATGCACAGAGAAATTCTAGAACACACCAGCCCCTCCCAGCACCCAAACATCCAGTCATATGCCCCTCCCTTCACCATCCTGGCACTCAAGATCACCAGTCTTGAATCCCATTTTACTGAAGCCCACACACCTGAATTCACAGTTCAAGCAAGTTGGTACCACAGTCTATAGCACAGACCAGTTTCCTTCTCACCTGTGTTGTTATTCCTAGGGGTTTTGACAATTTCTCCTTTTTTTTTTTTTTTTTTGCCTTTTCTTTAGCCCAGAGTTTCACACAGGCACACACAAGGATTGTGCGTGAAACTCATGAGGACTTGAATCTAGTACCACTATAACAATGCATACAATGCATACCACTAACAATGCATATGAATCTAACAGAAGCAGAAGATATGAAGAAGAGGTGGCAAGAATACACAGAAGAATTGTACGAAAAAGATCTTCATGACCCAGACAATCATGATAGTGTGATCACCAACCTAGAGCCAGACATCCTCGAATATGAAGTCAAGTGGGCCTTAGGAAGCATCCCTATGAACAAAGCTAGTGGAGGTGATGGAATTCCAGCTGAGCTATTTCAAATCCTAAAATATGATGCTCTGAAAGTGCTGCACTCAATATGCCGGCAAATTTGGAAAACTCATCAGTGGCCACAGGACTGGAAAAGTTCAGTTTTCATTCCAATCTCAAAGAAAAGCAATGCCAAAAAATTCTCAAACTACCACACAATTGCACTCATCTCACACACTAGAAAAAGTAATGCTCAAAATTCTCCAAACCAGGCCTCAACAATACATGAACCATGAATTTCCAGATGTTCAAGCTGGATTTCACAAAGGCAGAGGAACCAGAGATCAAATTGCCAACATCCTCTGGATCATTGAAAAAGAAAAAAAATTCCAGAAAAACATCTATTTCTGCTTTATTGACTATGCCAAAGCCTTTGACTGTGTGGATCACAATAAACTGTGGGAAATTCTGAAAGAGATGGGAATACCAGACCACCTGACCTGCCTCTTGAGAAACCTGTATGCAGGTCAGGAACAGCAGTTAGAACTGGACATGGAACAACAGACTGGTTCCCAATAGGAAAAGGAGTACGTCAAGGCTGTATATTGTCACCCTGCTTATTTAACTTATATGCAGAGTACATCATGAGAAATACTGGGCTGGAAGAAGCACAAGCTGAAATCAAGATTGCCGGGAGAAACATCAATAACCTCAGATATGTAGATAACACCACCCTTATGGTAGAAAGTGAAGAAATAAAGAACCTCTTAATGAAAGTAAAAGAGGAGAGTGAAAAAGTTGGCTTAAAGCTCAACATTCAGAAAACAAAAATCATGGCATCCGGTCCCATCACTTCATGGGAAATAGATGGGGAAACAGTGGAAACAGTAGCTGATTTTATTTGGGGGGGCTCCAAAATCACTGTAGATGGTGATTGCAGCCATGAAATTAAAAGACGCTTACTCCTTGAAAGGAAAGTTATGACCAATCTAGATAGCATATTAAAAAGCAGTGACATTATTTTGTCAGTAAAGGTCCATCTAGTCAATGTTATGGTTTTTCCAGTGGTCATGTATGGATGTGAGAGTTGGACTATAAAGAAAGCTGAGCACTGAAGAATTAATGCTTTTGAACTGTGGTGTTGGAGAAGACTCTTGAGAGTCCCTTGGATTGCAAGGAGATTCAATCAGTCCATCCTAAAGGAGATCATTCCTAGGTGTTCATTGGAAGGACTGATGTTGAAGCTGAAACTCCAATACTTTGGCCACCTTGTGTGAAGATCTAACTCATTGGAAAAGACCCTGATGCTGGAAAAGATTGAGGACAGGAGAAGAGGATGACAGAGGATGAGATGGTTGGATGGCATCACCGACTCAATGGACATGGGTTTTGGTGAACTCCGGGAGTTGGTGATGGACAGGAAGCCCTGGCGTGCTGCAGTTCACAGGGTCACAAAGAGTTGGACACGACTGAGCGACTGAACTGAACAGTGCATACAAGTCAAGAACAGACTGGAATCAGGACTAGCCATTCAGAATCACCCTGAATAATATAAATGCATAAGACACTGGTCAATCCCACCTCTAGTGCAGTCCATCAGATACCACAGATTCCTGTTTCCTACTTCAGGATTAACAGTGCAGGCACAGCTCTGTTGCTCTAGAATTTCTACCCAAGTAATATAGTCTCTCTCCAAAATTAGACTTGCAGAGTCTAACTGAGATTGTCAATTCAGATTATTTTTTAAGTGACCACTTACATAACCAAAAAAAGAAGTCTTACCACGGCTCTGCTCCCATTTATCAGTCATTGTACTCAGAGTAGCTCAGAGACCGTTCGTGCAAATGCTGCCACTTTTGTGAATGGATCTGTCATTCACAATTTCTGATGCTCTGACTCAGGAAAAGGAGAGCAAAAGTGAAAGTGAAGTTGCTCAGTTGTGTCCGACTCTTTGCGACCCATGGACTGTAGCTCACCAAGCTCCTCCGTCCATAGGATTCTTCAGGCAAGAATACTGGAGTGGGTTGCCAGGGGATCTTCCTGACCCAGGGATCAAACCCAGGTCTCCCATATTGCAGACAGACGCTTTAACCTCTGCACCACCAGGGAAGCCCCAAAGGAGAGCAAAGGATATGAAATTTGTGGGTGGATTTTATCTTTACCATCAGTGATAAGCAAAAAGAAGGGACAAAGATAATCTCTACTCCCAGGAAGGTAAGCCAGACATCTAAATCCCCCTGGGAAAGATAAACATAAAAACACCTAATTCCCAACAGAATACCCAGCAGATTAGGACAATCAACTCTGAGGATCTTAGCACAGTGTCCTGCACGCAGTGCATCCTCACCTACCTGTGAACATGCAGTAGATCCTCATGAAACATCCTTTCATGAATGATTAAATGTTTCCCCATAATGGTCTTGCTCAGACCTCACTGCTTTCTCTAGTCCCCACTCAATTCAAAAGTGATGAGCCAAGAATGCCATCTTTTCAGAAGTTGTGAGTGATCTTCACTGGAAACAAGGAGTAGTTGTGTTCAGATAGGGTGGTTGTGTGTAAGACACTCAGACACTGTACTTGATTTCCCTAGATTAATGCTGTAGGAAATGAGGTCTGGGGGGAGCAACTTCAGTGGCTGCTCAAAGTGTAAATTAAAGACCTTCATTCCAGACTTGGAGAGTCATAACACCTGAGTGTGAGACCTCCCCCCCCCATCAGTTTTTAATGGGATTCATAAGTGATTTGTACAGACATGAAATTCTGGTGAGCAAAGTTCACCAAAGTCATTTTCAGCCTTGACTCCCCATTGGGAACATTTGTGTGTTTTTTAGAACTACCACACCCTGTGTCCCTCCCCTACATACTCTGTCAGCTAGTCTTTGGCAGGGCCCAGGATCAATGATATCTTAACAAAGTGGCCCAGGGTATTCTATTGTGAGGCCAGGCTTCCCAGGTTCATTTCTGGACCTAGGACAGGGTCTGTTCCATAGGGAAGCCTGCTTTACATAGACTTGAGTGGGGAACAGGCTGTCTCACATTCTAGTGTTGTAATAGAATGTAGGTGCCTCTAGGAGACAAATGCCTCCAAAGATAAGGGAGGAGAAACCTAACATAAAGTTCATAAGAGAACTCTGTATATACACAGAGTTTTTCAGGCCCCAAAAAGCAATAGAAAAAGAGTCAGAACATGCAGGCCCACATGAGCCATGGGGAAGCCTTTGGCTCTCATTCTGATTGCCATAGATGATCACTGGAGCAAAAGGAAAATTCCCCTTAGATACTTTAGGACCGTGATATGAGTGGAGCAGGAAACGTGCCTCTGTGACAGCAACAGACATAAATCTAGGCTTCTTAATATAATTTGCACTGAATCAGAACTTCCCTGACATTTTATATCCTAGCTCTCCTTCACCTTCAGACATCACCCCTGTGCTGTCTTCTTTACTCATTCCCACCTATCTTGGTGAATGACTGTTGTCTCCCTTTCTTCACCTCCAAGGGCTCTTTCCTTTGCCTAAAGGAAGGGTGACTGGGTTCAACTTAGAGAAAGCAAAATCTGCTTATTAAAAACAAAAAGGAACATTTACTTATCCTAGGGATTCAACACTAGCTTTTCAGCTGAGGAATCTGGCAGAACCCTTGAATCAGGTGAACAAAATTAACATTAGCTGTAATGGGACAGATTGATATCTGCTGACCAATGTGCACATTATCATTGCTGGGATAGTTTTGTACAGAAAAAAAAAAGCCAACTGAAAAATATTCATCTAATCATGAGAACAGGGTTAAACACATTTAAACCACATAAAACTATCATGTCCTGTAGTCTTGTGTATTTTAAATAGGAAGTCTTCCCTTGATGTGATTGGGAGCTCTCTTTCTTTTTTTCAGAACTTTGGGTTATTCTATCAATATAGCAATCAGCTCTCGAGAAGGTAATGGCAACCCTCTCCAGTACTCTTGCCTGGAAAATCCCACGGGTGGAAGAGCCTGGTGGGCTGCAGTCCATGGAGTCGCTAAGAGTCGGGGATGACTGAGCGACTTCATTTTGAATTTTCACTTTCATGCATTGGAGAAGGAAATGGCAACCCACTCTAGTATTCTTGTCTGGAGAATCACAGGGACAGAGGAGCCTGGTGGGCTGCCGTCTATGGGGTCGCACAGAGTCGGACACGACTGAAGCAGCTTAGCAGCAGCAGCAGCAATCAGCTCTATTGATTCATTTTCATTATCCTTGTCTATGTAGACTGATACTGCACCCAGACAGGACCTAAATATTACATATTCTCCTTCTTCACTGCTATCCCAGGACCCAACCTCACATTCAGTGGAAATCTTGTGTTATCAACATATCCCAAAATCAATAAGACAAAGGGGAACATTTTCAACATTTGCACATCAGTAATTCATGGTGGGAATTCTTTACGCTGTAAAGCAGTGGTCCTCAACCTTTTTGGTACAAGGGACCAGTGTCATGAAAAAATTTTTCCACGGACCAAGTCAGAGGGGAATGGTTTCGGGATAATTCAAGCATATTACATTTATTATGCACTTTATTTCTAGTATTATTACATCAGCTCCACCTCAGATCATCAGGTATTAGATCCTGGAGGTTGGGGACCCCTGCTGAAAAGGAAGCCTGGATGGAGAAATTGGAGAGAAAGCAATGCGATATAAAAGAGGAATATCCTAAAGATCTAACTTTGGCTACCATTAGGAGAAAAGGAAAAGTATTAAAAACAAATATGTTAGAAGGCCCACCAGAAGTAAAAGTGAGTAAGTTCTAAATACATGGGATTTCAGCAAGAAGAAAGGACACAGCCGCTGATCCAGATGACAAATTTTACCCAAGAACCTGTCATTTCTTCCTCTTCTTCCTCCATTTCTAGGTTTCTTTCTCAGGCGATAGTATGAAGAGAAATCACACCTGTACATCTTTGAAGGCATCAGCATAGAACCTCCACCTGCAATCTGCACTCTTAGGGGAGGAGGCCCTTAAAAAGCAGAAAGTCCACATTTCCCTATCCTTTGTCACCTGACAGATTCAGAAAAACATAAGCTCCCACCTGGAGGCCAAAACACGATATTCTCCTCCATTTTCATACACCCCTCTATCTCCCAGTTAGCCACTAATGCAGTGACGGCAACAGGGCATGTGGTTTGCCTTGACCTGACCCACCCACACAGACTCTATTACCTTTCTTCAAACCAAAAGCTGGACTCAAGTCTCATACCACAAAAATATCTACGAGCCCTCCTGCATAACCCTGTATTCACTTTGGAATTGCCAAAAGAACGTAATTAAAACAAATTTATTTGTAATCTCTACAAATTATGTTGCTTACCTGAAACTATGTTACACTTGAATCAAATACAATACTGTGTGTCAACTACACTTCATTTTTTAAAAATGCACTCTCCCAGACCAACAGAATCTGTAAAGGAGGTCACAGGTGATAGCAGTAATTAAAACTTACCATGCCTTCTTTATTGCAAGCCTAAAGTGAAAAGCATCTTGCCTCTCAAACTTTAATAGGCATATAAAGCATTCCAGTACCCAAGGAAGAAACTGTGATTCTGCAGGCTGGAACGGGGCCCACAAATTGGCATCTTTATCAAGTTTCTTCTTGTTTCTATACTGCTCCCCAGACACTTTTTTTTTTTTTTTTTTTTTGCGGCACTAGATAAAGAAGTCACACCTCACCTCAGCCCCTTACACCTTATCTCAAAACAACTACTTTGGTTCCACTAAAGACCACCATTGCAGTCTTGAAGACCACATGTTTGGCTGGCAATTTAAAGTTTACAGAAGGCTAGTAAAGGCTGTAACATCTGAGTAAGTCTCTTTGGGAAACAACATACTGGAAAAGACTCTTGAGAGTCCCTTGGACTGCAAGGAGATCAAACCAGTCAATCCTAAAGAAAATCAACCCCAAATATTGATTGGAAGGACTGATGCTGAAGCTGAAGCTCCATACTTTGGTCATCTGATGCAAAGAACCAACTTGTTGGAAAAGACCCTGATGCTGGGAAAGATTGAAGGCAGGAGGAGAAGGGGACAACAGAGGATGAGATGGTTGGATGCCATCACTGACTCAATGGACATGAATTTGAACAAGTTCTGGGAGTTGGTGATGGACAGGGAAGCCTGGTATGCTGCAGTCCATGGGGTTGCAAAGAGTCAGACACAACTGAGTGATGGAACAATAGTATATTATATTACAATGTTATAATTCTATATTTATATAATATATATATAATTATATTATGTATAATTGTATAATTTAATATTGTAATATATATATTAATATAGTCATTAGTGCAATGACTACTTACATCTACTATGTGATTACAAGTGTTTACAAGTAGGTTTCAGTGCATTGTTTTGGAAACTTCACAGCTGTTACTGAAGTTAATCTTCACAATGCCCTGGGATTTGGGCACTGCTGCTGCTGTTGCTGCTGCTAAGTTGCTTCAGTCATGTCTGACTCTGTGCGACCCCATAGACGGCAGCCCACCAGTCTCCCCCATCCCTGGGATTCTCCAGGCAAGAACACTGGAGTGGGGTGCCATTTCCTTCTCCAATGCATGAAAATGAAAAGTCAGAGTGAAGTTGCTCAGTCATGTCTGACTCTTCGTGACCCCATGGACTGCAGCCTACCAGGCTCCTCCATCCATGGGATTTTCCAGGCATGAGTACTGGAGTGGGGTGCCATTGCCTTCTCCAATTGGGCACTAGGATTTTCATAATAACTAAGAAGACGTAGATACTGGGACTCACCGTTCTCTTCTGTTTCTCTATCACTGATTTTTATTTTTACTGTTTGCATACAAGGGGAGCTACCCATAGACAGCTGAAGGAATATGGAAAGTAAAAGACTACCCTAGAAGTTCAGAGAGTTGTTTCTAGAAGTTAATTGCTCTGCATTTACTTTTACTTTTTCTAATAGGATACATAAAGATTTGGTGCTTCCCAGGTGGCTCGGTCGGTAAAGAATCTGCCTGCAATGCAGGAGGTCCGAGTTTGATCCCTGGGTGGGGAAGATACCCTGGACAAGGGAATGGCAACCCACTCCAGTATTCTTGCCTGGGAAATCTTATGGACAGAGGAGTTGACAGGCTGCAGTCCACAGGATTGCAAAGAGTCAGACATGACTTAGCGAGTAAATAACAACAACATAAAGATTTAAGTTTATAAGTAAAAGCCAATCAATTTCCCTAACTGGATGTATTTTTTTGTACTCCCATAAGCTATACAGGGTAATTTTTATTCCTCTCCATTGTCACTAAAATTTGATATTATCAGTTTTTGTTTTACTTTTTATTTAAGCATCTAGAAATTTGAGGTGCCATCCTATTATGGTTTCCCTAGTGTCTAGCATAAATAAATAAATGTAATGTATATGAATAACTATTCTTCAGCCTTAAAAAGAAAAGGAGTGGGAGGTGAGAGGGAGGATCAAGAGAAAGGGAACATATGTTTACTTACGACTGATGCATGCTGATGTGTGGCAAAAATCAACAATGGTGTAAAGCAATTGTCCTTCAAGTAAAAATAAATAATTTTTTAAAAAAGAAAAAGAAAAAACAACAAAAGAAGGACATTCTTCCATTTGGGACAACATGAGTAAACTGGAAAGGCATAGTAACTGGAAAAAGTCAACACCAAAAGGAAAACAGTATATTATCTCATTATGTGTGAAAAGTGAAAGTGAAATTCGCTCAGTTGTGTCCAGCTTTTTTGTGTGTGTCCCCAGGGAATTCTCCAGGCTAGAATACTAGAGTGGGTAGCCGTAATCTTTCTCCAGGAGATCTTCCCAACCCTAGGATTGAACCCAGGTCTCCTGCATTGTGGGTGGGCTCTTTATCAGCTGAGTCACCAGGGAAGCCCAAGAATACTGCAGTGGGCAGCGTCCTGACCCAGGAATCAAACCTGGGTCTCCTGCATTGCAGGCGGATTCTTCACCAGCTGAGCTACCAGAGAAGCTCACACAATAATGTGTAGAATCTACTCAAGTCCAACTCACAAAACACAAGAAAGTATTCATAGATAGGAACTTGCCTGGGAAATGGGAGATGCTGGACACGAGTTACAAAAATTAGGTTATGCAAAATGAATGAACTCTGGAGATCTAAGTACAACCTGCTGAAACAGTAAATTATACAAGTACTGTATTTGAGTGTTGCTAAGATCCACCAGGCAGGGGTGTGGGGACAGGATGAAGAGGCTCAGAAGGAAAAGGAAGAAGGAAGTTTGGGGAGAGCCCTCCAGAGAAAGAAAAGGCAAAGAGAAGCACAGCCCGCCTGCCTAAATACCAAGGCTTTTACAAGCTCCACATTCATAAACCCCAGCCTGTTTGTTTTTCAGACACCAACACTCACTTAGGCAAGCCAGAGTCAAGCCAGGTATTTGTGGGTCCCGAATCTGCCTCTAGAGAAACAAAGGGCATCAGTCCGCAGTCCGCCAGTCTCTCAGGCAACTGGGCAACCCGATTAAGCTGGAAGTGTCCCCATCAAATGCCGAAGGCAGATTTCTGCCCGCTCTGTGAGGCGAGGCAATTTGAGCCAGAGTTAGTGGCTCCGGATAACCAACCCTCCTTTTTGGACCGTTCCTTGGGTTTTGCCAACCCCATCTCAGAGCCTGAAGGTGCAAAAGGGAGCCTCGGGTAAGCTCCGCCAGTGCTCTGCCGCCCTCTAGCGGCTTCCGGCTCTAAGTCAACTCTCATCCCTTCCTCCGCCCTCCCTCCTTTTCTCTAGCCTGGCAGCTGCGCGGGTCCATCCTCAATACACCTTGTTTGTTTGTTTGTTTTCAATTCAGGAATAGTGGACTTGACCAAAGGCCACTTGACAAAGACTATTTCTAATCATAGACAGAAAATGTAAATGACAAGAAGGAAAGTGTTCTTTTATGGTGGTTGAAGAGATGAAAGTGTTAGTCACTCAGTTGTGTCGACTCTTAGTGACCCCATGGATTGTATCCGCCAGGCCCCTCTGTCCAGTGGGATTCTCCAGGCAAGAATAATAGAGTGTGTAGCCATTCCCTTTCCCAGGAGATCTTCCTGACCCAGGGATAGAACCCAGGTCTCCTGCATGACAGGCAGATGCTTTACCATCTGAGCCACCAGCTCGTGAACACAGGCTGGGTATAAGTACTCCTAGGGTTAGTTCCACCCTCACTTTGGTGGCAAGCACCTGTCTACGTGTTCACACTTTCTTAATGTGTCAAAAAGAAGGATTTATAATAGGATAGGTTTGCATTTGAATTCCAGCTTTCCCTCTTCTGGCCGTTGTGATCTTCAGGGAGTTTATTCTCCTCTTAAGCACTGTTTTTTGGTAAATGGAGATAATAAAATCCACGTTGCATAACTTTTAGAGGAAGATCCCCTGAAGGAGGGCTTGGCAACCCACTCCAGTATCCTTGCCTGGAGAATTGCATGGGCAGAGGCGCCTGGAGGGCTATAGCCCATAGTGTTGCAGGCTCCTCCCATGACCTCTTTAAGTCATCTTACGAAGGCGTTACAACTGTTCATATTCTTACCCGAGTACGTGGGAAGATTGCATTTTCCCCTCCCCTAAAGGTACTTCGGGGCTTCCCACGTGGCTCAGTGGAAAGAATACACCTGTTAATTCAGGAGACATGGGTTTGACCCCGGGATCAGGAAGAAGATCCCTTAGAGAAGGAATGGCAACCCACTCCAGAGGGGCCTGGTGGGCTATAGTCCATAGGGTCGAAAAAGAATCCGACACAACTTAGCAACTAAACAACAACCAAGTTACTCCACATGTTAGCAATCACAGAAAAAAAAAAAATCCACAATTTTCCTTTGAATTCCCAGTGAATTCCTAGCCAACCAGTCTCATCTGCACCCCTGTGACATTGCACCAGGTGGTCTCTTCATACAAATTCGGCCCTTCCAGGATTCTACTTTCTGCAGCACAGCCATAATTCCCCCACTTAGAACCATTCCCCATTGCCCTTCCAGTGAAATCCTTAACATCAAGCAGGACCCCAGGCTAATCTCAGTCTGCTCTCCTCTCTCTCACCCTCATGTTCTCTGCTGCAGCCCCTCTGATTTTTCTTATTTCCTTCAGAATATAGTACTTCTTTTGTGTCTTTTCTTCCCACTAGCTCTTTAGTGGCAGGACACATATGGGATTTACTCTCATGTGCTCAGGGCCTAGAACAGCACTTGGAATAAAGCAAGCTGTCGATGAATGAAAGCTCCTAAGAGCTCAGGACCTCTTACTATGTAAAGAGATGAACACACACTTAGCACAGAAGAATTATCATCTTACCAGAAAGAAACCCAGAAAGAAAATGATGATGGCTTTAAGAAGCTCACTCTATCTTACATGCATTTTTATGTTGCTGTTTTTAAAAAGGCCTTGCAGTTTACAAGATTTTAAAAAATATTGGTAATATTGCACGTATAGTACCAGGATTCTATCATTTCAATGATCACTTTGATGATTCCACCTGTAAAGGCTTACTCTCTTTTTTGAAGCTCAATCAACTGTAGAGTTATCTGGTAGAATACTTATATTTCACATAAGTATTTTAGAGAAATTATTGATAATGAGATCAATAGAGGTTTGTTGGAAACCAAATGAAGAAAGGGTTAAGGTATATTCTTAGCACAATATCATGAACTTCTGCCCACTGCTAGGCCCTATTGTATTAATAAGAATTTAAGATTCATCAGTAAACAAAATTAATTTTAAAATCTCTCTGATATGTGGAAGTTTATAGTCTTTGAGGAAGGTTGGAGAGGGAGGAAGACAATAGAAAAATGAAAATAACAAGCAAGTCAATTATACTATGTACAATTTCATACATGTATATACTTATATTCACAAGGCCATATATATGAGCTATAGGTATAGACAAAGTAAGGGACAGAATGAGTCATAAGTTTAAATAAGATAGACTTGGCAGACCTCAGTGAGAATGCGCCATTTGAATCAAGACTAAATGGAGGTGAGAGAGTTAGCCTTGAGACCATCTAGGCCATGTGAAGGCCTTAAAGCATGAGCACCTGGCGTGTGCGAAGCACAGGTAGGTCAGTGTGGAAGAGTAAACATCCAAAGTAATTTTTTTAAACAAGTCTGTGCAGTATGTTTTAAGGTGTTTTTATTGTCTGTCTGTTTGTTTGTTTTGTAAACACCACCTCAAAGATGATCCCCTTAGAAAGACCTTATGTTACTTGGAACCTACAGGAAATTGGATGGTGTTGCACTGAATCAGTGCTACATGCTTTATAAGGAGATTTCTTGGAACAAATGATGCCTCTACTAGCACTAGAGTTGAGCATCTCAGAGCCACTTTGTCTGTAAACCTGTCTTTGCTCCAGTCCTATGGCTGTGTGTCTGTTTCCCAGATAGACAGCAAGCTCCTTGAGGGCAAGGACACATTTCTTTCTTCTCTAGGTCCCCAGTGCCCAGCACAGGGCCTTGTTCTGGTGGTGGTGGTGCTGCTGCTGCTAAGTCGCTTCAGTCGTGTCCGACTCTGTGCGACCCCAGAGACGGCAGCCCACCAGGCTCCCCCATTCCCAGAATTCTCCAGGCAAGAACACTGGAGTGGATTGTCATTTCCTTCTCCAGTGCATGAAAGTGAAAAGTGAAAGTGAAGTCGCTCAGTCGTGTCCGACTCTTCGTAACCCCATGGACTGCAGCCTGCCAGGCTCCTCCATCCATGGGATTGGAGTGGGAAGACAATAGAAGATATTCTCCACTTGTTCTGTGACGATGGTTGAATTGATATTATCTTTGGACACTACTGGGAAGTCATTTCTATCTCCTGGACAAAAGCTCCTGTGTGCATATATGTCACCTGCTAGCAATCTTGTTTAAATGAAGATTCTGATTTAGGTCTTGAGCTGGATTGAGGTCGTGCATTTCTAACAGGCTCCCAGACAGTGCTAATGATGCAGGTGAGGTGGAGGGGTGGAGGGGTGGAGGGGTGAGGGGAGAGGGGTAGGGACCACACTGAGTAGCAAGATTGTAACTGACCATTGCCCTCAGGGCACTCACCCTCCTTGCAACATACTTGCCTCCCTAACTGGGCTCCACTGGGCAGATGCCTCCCACATTTTCTCTTTGTTCCTGCCACAGTGCCCAATATCATGACCAGCTTATGGCCTTGCTACAAATTTTGAGTGAACAGAGTATGATTTGATTACAAGAGATAAATAAAATTTTAAAACTTACTAACAGCATCATGGTGTAAACTAGAGCACTCTGAACTGGGGGTGCAGGAGCAGAAGCAATAACTCATCCTGCATTTATTTAAAAAGCAAGGGAAACAAAGTTCAAAGATGGCTTATGGGCAAAAAATGACCTATTGAGTTCTGAGAGACCCATTCAAATTCTCCCTCACTATTAGGGGTTAAAGTCACAAATTTAAGAGGTTTGGGGGTCAAGGAGGAATTTAAATACGAGAACCACCCCCCTTCCATGCCCTTGTGAAACAGGAGAGTTGAATGTGGTCTTTGAAGACTTAGAAAGTTGAATGTCTTAAGTCTTCTCTCCAACCTTATCTCAGTCTGTTCCACTCTCTCCTCTTTTCACTCTGTGTCCATTTATTTCTCTGTCCAGTTAAACAAATGAGCACATGTATATGCTGGGCTATTCTGAAGGAGATCAGCCCTGGGATTTCTTTGGAAGGAATGATGCTAAAGCTGAAACTCCAGTATTTTGGCCACCTCATGTGAAGAGTTGACTCATTGGAAAAGACTCTGATGCTGGGAGGGATTGGGGCCAGGAGGAGAAGGGGATGACTGAGGATGAGATGACTGGATGGCATCACGAACTCGATGGACCTGAGTCTGAGTGAACTCTGGGAGTTGGTGCTGGACAGGGAGGCCTGGTGTGCTGCGATTCATGGGGTCGCACAGAATCAGACACAACTGAGCGACTGAACTGATAACGTTGGGCTAAGACTGTTCCAGGCAGCAGAGTTGCCAGAATGCCTAAGATCCCTGCACCCCTTCGGTTTTCAGGTTTTGCAAGACATTCAGTTCTAACTCCCTACCCTGAACTGGCTTAAGTCTTTATCTCCTTCTCCCTGCCGTGAGTGATATTATGGTTGAATCATGCCCTCTAAAAAGATATATTGGGAATTTCTGGCAGTCCAGAGGTTAGGACTCTGTACTGTCACTGTTGAGGCTGTGGGTTCAGTCCTTGGTGTGGGAACTAAGACCTACAAACCGTGCAGCAGGACCAAGTAATTAATTAATTTGAAAAGATATTTTGAAGTCCTACTTCCTAGTACCTGTGAATATGAACTTATTTGTAAACTGTCAATTGCAGATGTTTTGAAATTAAGATGAGGTCATTAGAACAGGCACAAATCTGATTAGTATCCTTAAAAGAGCCAGAGACATAGGAGAATGCCCAAGGGGAGGCCTGGGCACCCACCTGTGGTACTTAGTTGTGTATATGCATTGTGTGCACAAAGTTGCTATTATGTGTCCACAGTTGTGTATACACATTGTGCGCCCAAAGTTTCTTTGTGGACACTATATACACTATTGTATATATGACTGAGTACCCAAAGTACCTCTGTGGGCACATATTACATATACAATTGTTATTTTGTACATAGGAACTTTGTGTACCCATATTCTATATACAGTTGCATACATACTCGCTGTCCCTGTTGCGGGGGAGGTGCTGGCACTGATTCAATCAGTACCTTGGGTAATGTGACTTCTTTTGTTAAATCAATCTCCATAAATCAGGTGATTCCCAGTAATTCAATCAGCACCTTTTATCACAATGGGTACAGCCAGGTAAGGGGACCATACTCCTTAGAGATATGTGTGTCCACTGTGTACAAGCATAAATTTTTGCTCAGTCAATGAGAGTGTGTTGCAGACATCTTCCCTCTTTACCTCTTTAAACAAAATCTTAAGGCATTCTTGTGGTTGTGTCTAAGTTGTGTCTGACCCTCATGATCCCATGGACTATATATAGCCTGCCATGCTCCCCTGTCCATGGGATTTTCCAGGCCAGAATACTGGAGTGGGCTGCCATTCCCTTCTCCAGGGGATCTTCCCGACCCAGGGATCAAACTCTTCTGAATTGCAAGCAGGTTCTTTACTGACCGAGCCTCCAGGCTTTCTCTTATATGACTACAGTTCAATGACCAAATCAAGAAACTGACTCCATTCTATCACCTGAACTACAACGGGACAGCAACTACAATAGTGACTGGGCTGTCGTGGTGATTTGGAGAGAATGACAACGCCTATTTGGGATGAAGGACTGGTTCCCACCCTGGAGGACTGGCTAGCTTAAGAACTCCACTTGTCAACCTCTTCCCTGATGAAGCAACAGAGGAAAAAGAAGCTGGCAGCAGACCATGAAGCATCTGCTAGAAAACCAAGCACACCCCATACCATGAGGTGCTTAACTGTAAAGCGATTAATGAAAAACTGAACTTAATTTCAGGAGTCTTCAGTTTGGGAGCATCAGAAACACATTCTCTGGGATTTGTAATAAAAATGTGTGATCATTGGTGAATGTGATATATCCTTGCTGGATTTTAACTTTCAGTCACAATACATTGTGTATTGTCTCTGGAAAGGATAATGCAAGTACACAATGACATAATAAGATGATTTTTAAAAATTCTCTCATCCCCAAACCCTGACATTTCTTCACAGATTTATTGAGAATTACTTATACACCATTAACTTCAGTCATTTAAAGTGTATGACTCAATGGTTTTTAGTGAACTTACAGAACTGTGCAAATATCACCACAATTTCAGAACAAGTTTATTACCCCGAAAGGAGATCTCATACCTGTTAGCAGTCTCTTCCCAGCCTAACCCTAGGCAACCGTTAATCTACCTTCTGTCTTATGGATTTGCCTATTCTGCACATTTTATATAAATGGAACTATACTATTTGTGGGTTTGTGACTGGTTTCTTTCACTTATCCCAATACTTTCTAGTTCATCAATGTTATAACACAATGTCCAACCTTGTAATTTTTGGATGCCATCTGCATGTCCCAAGTAGTATACATATTTACTGATTTTCATCCCCATCTCTTCACATCAAATACCAAATCCATTCTTTTATTTCTATCTCACTGTCTTCTTTGTAACTTCTAATGAATATACCAGTGTCGAATCTCATGGCATTTCCCTGCAATGATAAATTCCAATTCTGACATTTCAGACAATCCCACCAGTTCCTGTAATCCTCCACTCACACCATCATTAAAAATGAAGATGCTTACAAAAGCTGAGCCAACAACAACAATCACTTTATTACTCAGCCCTTCCTTCCTACAACCAAATGAAGGTTTTATTCTCAGGAAACAGTGACGCCACCTCAAGGGCTGACTAGCCACACCAGTGACGTCCTCATCTGGGCTTCTCCCAGGAGAGATAGTAGTTAGTCACTGCCTTGTTCCTCAACTAAGGGCCATTATGACAAATCCAAAAAAGAAAAATGCTGTCTTTCTTGTGCTTATTTATAAACAAATGGGTCTCTTCTTTTTTGGTGTTTTTGTTTTTTTTTAGGGAAAATTTTAAATATATTCAAAAGCAGAGAGAGACTACTATAATGCAGTCCCATTGCCTAGTTTCAGTGAAGATCAACCCCTGGCTAATCTTGTTCCATCTGACCTTCATCTCCAGTCCACACCTCTTTTACCAGAGGCTTCTCCCTAAAACTCTTTCCAAATATTTACTTGGACACTCCTCTCCTGTTGTCCTATAGAGCTGGTTATTTTAACTTTATTTGCAGTAGACATTTGGGGAGCACAGAGCACATTACTCTGTGTCCAGCACTGGGTCCTGAGGACACAAAGATGAATAGGACATTGTCTGGGCAGTTTACACATCAGGAACATGAAACACAAATATTCCATTTGATTATAATAGAAAGCTGGGCGATGGACAAAGTTGGTTCCTGACACAGCTTCACACGGGTGACAGTGGGGTTTGTAAATGAAACATTACTAGCAATCACATGCCAGAGTGGGGGTAACATTTCCAATAAAGTTGCTGGCATGGAAATGCTTACATGGTGTTATTTTTAAAGGTTAGAGGGGGTTAAATGAGTTGCTACAATAAGGTGGGAGTTGGTTAAAATGTGAAAGCAGAGCCATTTCTCTCATTGATCAGGCACATTGGGCATGATTTAGAGGCTGGACAAGGGACAGTAAAGCCACCACGATAGACCCCTGGTGTTCCACATCGTCCCAATCCCCCACTGAGGCCTCAAGAGGTGGAGCCTGAGATCAGCTGGAACGGGCAAAGAGAAAGGAAAGCGTTGGGGAAAAGGAATTCTAAATTAGGAGACCCAGGTCTCCTGCCGTCTGAGCCACCAAGGAAGCCCAAACAGGCCCACCTGGAGATGCCGGGGATCGAACCCGGGGCCTCATACATGCGAAGCATGCGCTCTACCACTGAGCTACATCCCCTGGTAACATACAGTGACATCTCCACAAATGAGTACTAACCTCACAGGTATGAATCTAAGTTAAAATGTATGTAAAATAGAAATACATATGTAACCAACCATAAATGGGAAGAACCTGGGGTGTCTGTGTAAAACCATGAAGAAGCTTCACTTGCCAGGGGCTAATACAAGCCACCTGGTCCAAGGCCGCTGTGTCAGGCAGAGCTCTTCGGAGAGGCAAGTTCCAGGCTTCAGACCTGAATCATCATTTCCTGAACAAACTGTCCCCACAGTGAATGATATGTATCTTCCCCTACTCAGTTACTCATAACGCACCAAGATGTGCTCATGCCTGCAGGTTACTCGGAGGGCCAGAGCTTTGATCAGCCGGCAGGAACCAGGAGAGGCTCTCATTTTCTGTACATTTTGAAGAGTGAGGAAGAGGCAGGCAGGAAGAGGCAGGCAGATGAAGAAAAAGGTCTTGGGTGAGGGCATAAATATAAGCCAAGGCATTGAGGCATGAAGCAACGTGGCCTGGTCATGAAGCATTTTAGCATCAGTGGAGGCTGGGGGCCAGACAAGAGGTGTGGAGAGAAGAGGCAGGTGAGAAAGGCAGGGCCAGGTCTTCCCTTGTCTTGTCAAAGCATAGGGGCTCAGGTGAAGGATTAGAAGCAAAGAAACTTACACAATCAGACTTGTATTGGATTGATCTCTGTGGAAGGTGAACTGGAGCAGAGCATCCAGGTGTGAATGTGTTATACAGTGTAGGGCTGAAGGGAGGCATCCCTCAACCAGTTCAGAACAGTAACAGGGTTGTTAGGGGCTGAATTGTGCCCCCCTCCCAAATTTCTTAGGTTGAAGTCCTGACCCTCAGGATCGTAGAATGTGATTGCACATAGACACAGGTCTTTAAGGGGTGATTAAGTTAAAATGAGGTCATTAGGGTGGCCCCTAATCTTCATTGGGCTTCCCAGGTGCCTGCAATGCAGGAGACACGGGTTTGATCCCTGGGTCAGGAAGATACCCTGGAGGAGGGCCTGGCATTCCAGTATTCTTGCCTGGAGAATCCCATGGGCAATGGAGCCTGGAAGGCTACAGTCCATAGAGTCACACAGAGTCTGGCATGGCTGAGATGACTTAGCACACACACATTCACTAATGCAATATACCTGATGTCCTTAAAAGAAGAGATTAGAGGGAAGACACAGACAGAGGGGAGACCAAGTGGAGAAAGAAAGAAGATAGTGGGCCACAAGCCAAGGAGAAGAAACTGACTCTGCTGATACACTGGTCTCAGACTTGTAGCCTCTAGAACTGTGAGAAGTAGATTCCTGGTGTCTCAGCCAAGCAGTCTGTGGAGCTTTGCTGTGGCAACTCTAGGACAGTAATACAAAGGGGAAATAGGAGGTGGACGATGGTCAGAAAACTCAGCAAGACTTGTTGATGACAAGTGGGGACAGAGAAGGAAGAAGCTAGAAGGTCTGCAGAGATTAGAGGGAAGACACAGACAGAGGGGAGACCAAGTGGAGAAAGAAAGAAGATAGTGGGCCACAAGCCAAGGAGAAGAAACTGACTCTGCTGATACACTGGTCTCAGACTTATAGCCTCTAGAACTGTGAGAAGTAGATTCCTGGTGTCTCAGCCAAGCAGTCTGTGGAGCTTTGCTGTGGCAACTCTAGGACAGTAATACAAAGGGGAAATAGGAGGTGGACGATGGTCAGAAAACTCAGCAAGACTTGTTGATGACAAGTGGGGACAGAGAAGGAAGAAGGCTAGAAGGTCTGCTGGATTTCTCATTTGATGAGATTCATGGGGACAGTTCAGTTCAGTCACCCAGTTGTGTCTGACTCTTTGCGACCCCAGGGACTGCAGCATACCAGGCTTCCCTGTCCATCACCAACTCCCGGAACCTACTCAAACTCATGTCCATCACGTCAGTGATGCCATCCAACCATCTCATCCTCTTTCATGGGGGCTTAGTCACTAAGTCGTGTCCGACTCTTGTGACCCCATGGACTATAGCCTGCCCAGCTCCTCTGGCCATGGGATTCTCCAGGCAAGAATACCGGAGTGGGTTGCCATTTCCTTCTCCAGGGGATCTTCCCGACCCATGAATTGAACCCAGGTCTCCTGCACTGCAGGCAGATTCTTTACCAACTGAGCTACAAGGGAAGCCCCTTAGTGGGGGCAAGGGCTCTCAAATGTGGCAGAGATCCTGAAGAAGGAGGCATTCAGGCTGAGTTACACCTGAGAGCCCATGAGTGAAAAATGCACAGCTGAACACTGAATATTGAGTCTGAAACATTTCAGAGTGTGAATCAGGATTCTTGACCCATTTCTGAGACTGATATCTTGTGTGCTCTCGGAGCTTATTCCTCAACCTTTAAAGGAAAAAAAAGAAAAGATGGGATAATAATGCTTTCCCTTTTACCTCAGAAAGTTGTTGAGTTCAAATGAAAGGAATATCAAAGGATGACTTAGAAACTTTACTGAGTTCACTTAGTAAAGTTTACTGAGTTTTTTAAGAGCAATTTGCCTCAAAATGACAAAGTGTTTTGTAGGCGTGAATTATTTATCAAATCCTGGATCTTCTGGTAAACTGTCCAAATCCTTTTGTTTTGTTCGGTTTATCACCAAAGGCTATTACCACATGACAACAATTTGTGTTTATAAAAACTTAATCATACTGATAGTGATAAGGGCTGATGTAACAATTACATGCATTTGTGCTAGATTTTAATAATAGAAGTATTATAAATCAGAAATAAGTTGTTTCATTTGAAACATTTAGTGTGTCAGAAAGAAATCAGAGAAGTAACGAGCTGCAACTTCTTAGATGTTATTGCTTTGATTGTTAAAATCATGAGCTAATGGTTTTGGCATCAATATCATGTGATATTATCACAAAAGCATAGATTGTAATAATCATAATCAAAGCAAACCATGGTGTGAAGTAATTTGTAAACTATTTGAGACTAAGAACCTAAACACTAAAAATGAAGTGGTATGACTACTTTTCACCATTAGAGGGAAGTAATCCACTGCAATAAATAAATTTCACTCTTGGGCTTCCTTGGGTGCCTCAGACGGTAAAGAATCTGCCTGCAATTATGGAGACGTGGGTTCGATCCCTGGGTTGGGAAATCCCCTGAAGGAGGGATCTTAGGCTACCCACTCTAATATTTTTGCCTGGAGAATTCCATGGACAGGGGAGCATGGGGGGCTACAGTCCATGGGATTGCAAAGAGTTGGACACTACTGAGTGACTAACATAGTTGGGGTGTTACTGCTGCTTGGGCAGGGAGCCTTAAGTGATTTTTCTAACACAGATTCTAACATGCTAGATTACAATTTCAAATTCCAATCAAAGAAGGAAAGCCCTTTTTATGTTTTACATAACGTTGTTGGCTATAAAGATAATATGCATCATTCCTCCAGAGGCTGTTGCAGAACCCCAAAGAACAGAAACTGATAGAATTTCAGAGGTCTTCCATCTTACCAGGGATAAAGTAATAGGTGTGAAAGTTTTCCTTCCTAGTCCTCTGGGAGAACAGACAGTCCTAAAAATAAAAATACCTGGTTAACTGATAACTCACGAAGTATGAAATAGTACATAAGTAGAGCAACCCTCATAAGTAACTCCATCAAATTTTTTAATCCATAAAAATTCCGTCTTTTTAAAAATTATAATTATGCTAATACATGGCAAGAAAATTTGGAAAACATAAAACTATGAGAAAGAAGATAAAGATTAACTACTACATTATTGATCTTTTTATTTACTTTCTTAAATGGTTACTTTCCTAAGTGATTATGTTTAATTAAGACAGTGAAAGTGAAATCGCTCAGCTGCGTCCGACTCTTTGCAACCCCATGGACTGTAGCCTGCCAAGCTCCTCTGTCCATGGAATTTTCTAGTCAATAGTACTGGAGTGGATTGCCATTTCCTTCTCCAGCGGATCTTCCCGACCCAGGGGTCGGACCCAGGGGTCGAACCCAGGTCTCCCACAGTGTAGACAGATGCTTTACCGTCTGAGCCACCAGGGAAGTCCAATTAAGATAGTACCTTAAACCTTTTATAGAGTAAGGAAAAGAGGATAATGGACAGATAAGTTAGGTATATAGATGGACAAGAAACTGTCTCAGTTTCCAAAGCTGGCTGATAGTCAAAATTACCAACTCGGAATTTATTGATGGAGAAAGAGAAGAAGATGGATTCCTGAGTATGTGTGTGTGTGTGTGTCTGTGTGTGTGCACACATGTGAATGTTTGTTCTGTTTCCTAGCTGATAGCTTAGAATCAACTTGTGGAGGCCACAGAAAACATAGTGTCTGAATGGTAAAGAACTTTAATTAATCCAAATTTCGGAAACCAAATTGGAATTAAACTGCTTTTCAAAAAAATCATTTTGCAATTTGGAAAATTGTGAAAGGTATACAGTTGATACATTGACAACTTTAATAATACACTTAGGTCTGTGATATTTTATTAGAGAAAAAAGCTTATTTGAAACTACTCAACTACTGAGAACAATTTGTCTCTGAAAGTATATAAAGATGAACACACTGTTGAACAAAGAAATGAGAGTTCTTATTCACTAAAGACCCTCACAATAAAAGCAAACAACAACAACAAAAAATGCACCTCACAGCATTCTCAGGCCTGTCACTTATATTACAAAGGGAGATTATTCTCCAAGAAGGTAAAATTGAAATTTTAAAAACATTATTTTAAAAGAACAGTGAATCTAAGAATTGGCTCTTTGAAAAGACTGACAAAACTAACAAACCTTTAACCAGACTCACTGAGGAAAGAGAAGGGTCACTATGATATTGTCTGTCAATTATAATTTTTTAACAAAATGGAAAATAAAGAAAAGCAGCTACTGTGGGATTCAGACATCACTGAGCCATTGAAGATTTAAAAGATGTTTAAAGGTAGTCATGGTTGTTATCAACAGTTCAGGAAATGTATGGGGGCAGACAGGCCAGAATTCCAAATTTATTCTCCCAGAGAAATAACTATCTTGTTGGAGAGATTCATCGTTAAGACCTGGATTAAGTATGAAAGTGAAGTTGCTCAGTTGTGCCTGACTCTTTGCGACCCCATGGATGGTAGCCTGCACTAAGCTCCTCCGTCCATGGGGTTTTCAAGGCAAGAGTACTGGACTGGGTTGCCATTTCCTTCTCTAGGGAATCTTCTCAACCCAGGGATCGAACCCAGGTCTCTCACTCTGTAGACAGACACTTTACTGTCTGAGCCACCAGGGAAGTATGAAAGGGAAAGGATCTTTATCATTCACAAGCAGCCAGCACAGCATTCATGTCAGGAACTTCTGAGAACAAAGTCCAGTACTGCATTGCCAGCAGGGAATCTTCACCTGCCTCTACCAGTAGTACAGGTCGGATATATCCAGGGACCAGAGAGTCTAGAAAACTCTTTCTGGAGGCCAAAAAGAAATCAGGGCTTCTTAAACAAGCAATGCTGTTATCAATGTTATCTGCGGACCAGCATCATCAGCATCACTAAGAACATTTTCAGTTCAATTCAGTCGCTCAGTCGTCCAACTCTTTGCGACCCCATGAATCACAGCATGCCAGGCCTCCATCACCAACTCCTGGAGTTAACTCAGACTCACATCCATTGAGTCAGTGATGCCATCCAGCCATCTCATCCTCGGTTGTCCCCTTTTCCTCTTGCCCCCAATCCCTCCCAGCATCAGTATTTTCCAATGAGTCAACTCTTCGCATGAGGTGGCCAAAGTACTGGAGTTTCAGCTTTAGCATCATTCCTTCCAAAGAAATCCCTGGGCTGATCTCCTTTAGGATGGACTGGTTGGATCTCCTTGCAGTCCAAGGGACTCTCAAGAGTCTTCTCCAACACCACAGTTCAAAAGCATCAATTCTTTGGTGCTCAGCTTTCTTCACAAATGCAGAATTTGGGGTCTCACCCAAGAACCATTGAATCACATACTGCATTTTACATTTATGTTCCCAGCCCCAGTAATTCTATGTATTTGAAGTTAGGTCTTCTAGAGCACCTAACCCATAGTTAGATAAGTGAGTGGTGAATGAATGGCAAAAAGCGTTACCAAGGTGAGGTGAAGTGAAAGTCGTTCAGTCATGTCTGACTCTTTGCGACCCCATGGACTATACAGTCCATGGAATTCTCCAGGCCAGAATACTGGAGTGGGTAGCCTTTCCCTTCTCCAGGGGATCTTCCCAACCCAGGATCGAATCCAGGTCTCTCTCATTGCAAGCAGATTCTTTACTGACTGAGGTATCAGGGAAGCCCATGACCAAGATAGACTTCTTAACTAATAAGTTTAGAAGGACCTTCAGCCTGGGGCTTCAGATGTAAGCACAGAGTTATCTGAATCTATAGATTTATCAAACATTGCCAAAAAATAAGAGTACTCAGATCTTAAATAGTGCTTGAGATATAGAAAGTTATATTTTTATTCTTTGTTTGAATTGAAAACAATTAATCTTTTTTTTTTTTTTTTAGTAACTCACTTCTCAGAAAAAAAGGTAAAATACTCAGCTCGAAGAAAATCATGACTACAAGCTCACAGTGTTCTGGGCATTCCTCCACCCTCTTCGCACATCCTTTCTTCCTTGAATTTAATCCTTACCTGGATTCAACCATCCTCCATTTTCATAACTTGTATTTTGCTGCATCTTACTCAAGCTGTTGGGTGTTAATTTTCTAATTTTAGAACCAGATTCTATGGGACTCGGTAAAATAGATTTTGATAGTTCTAAAATTTTAGACTCACTTAGAAAGCTTTTTTTAAAAATGTAAACTTTTGATTGATATTCCCAGAGGCTCTGATTCTGAGGGTCTGGGATGGGACTTGGAAATCTATGTTTTTAACAGTACCTCAGGTGAATTTTCCAAACATGAACTACAATCACACTTTGAGAATGGTGGGCCTGGTTGTTAATGATCACTTCATATTCATACACAGACTGAGACAGACTGGGGCCTGGGACCCTTGGTTGCAATGCTTGCACCTGGACAAATCTCTCCTCCAGCAACAAAATACAAAGAAACTATAAGGACTAAAATAATTGTGTGCCTAAACAGTTGGGGCAAATTATGGACAGAGAGATACAAATGACTGAAATACCCAACCACCACTTCTGAAGAGCCAGGAGCAAAATCAGGGTACTGTACATGCCCCCTGCACACAATACCATCTAAGGGGTGGCAAACCACCTAAGCCATCCCTCCAGCCCAACTCCTGGACATACTCCTACACTCACCCCATATACAGAACAAGCTCGCCCCCACCATGGCCCCCAGGGAATGAACATGTCCCTTGTTCCTTCTTTTTGCTCCCTCCTGGGGCAGCAGGGGACCCCTTAAAGCCTTCACTGAATTTATTTTCTGGCCCCTAGTCAATTTCTTTTATTGAAGTGAAAGTGGTATACTCAGTCGTATCTGACTCTGTGTGACCCTATGGACTATGGCCCGCCAGGATCCTCTGCCCATAGCATTCTATTGACTGGGGAAGGACAAGAACCCTGATCAGTATCAAGACCACACTCCAAGGAGTGATGATGGGTTAATTAGAACAGTTCCAGAGATGTGCTGGCTTTATAAGTGTTTCTGATGCCAATGAAACCCAGGTGAGCTAGGGCACAACTTTGAGAAAATTGCCTAGTGAATCAGAGAGAGCAAAGATGTTTCTCTGGCAGGAGGTATCTTGAAATTGACTCCCTACCACCCAGAGAGACCAGTGACTTGAAGTACCACTCATTTGGAAATGATAAAATTAAGGAAAGCATTTTATTTAAGACAGAGAAACATCTATATAAATGTAAACTCTTAACAAGGTAAGGTTAGGCCTGAAATGTAAGACATTTTATATTCTCCAGTAATTATGTATGAATATTAAGGAAACTGTCCAAATGTAATACTGGTAGAAGCAGTGAGTCGCACAATTATGCAGTTAATGCTGTGATTCTATTTAGGGATATTATAAAGCTGTCACAGTTATTAGGTGAAGGAGAACACAACCAAGTTCATCGAAGGTGCTTGGTGGTTAAGCCAGAATGCCTCCCACTTACTATGCAAGGGCTGGGTGACATTTAATGGCATTATACCTCACTTGTATGCACATGCACACACACACACTGCTGCTGTATAATAAGAAAGGTGATGGCTCAGCATGTCAGGTACATCAATGACACTCACTCTAATAATGAAAGCACATTGAATTCTAAATTCTCTGCACCTTTGAAAACACAGTGTACACATGATAATTGCTAACCTCAGTTGGGTTCTTTTAATGTGCAAAACTTTTCTCAACATGCTTTATCTACATTGATTAATTTAACTCTCAAAACAACTGCAGATGGGTATACTCTTACTCCCAGTTAGTGAGGAAATGGAAGGCAGAAAAGCATTGAATGACATGTCTGAAGTCACACGAGGAAGTAGCTACAGGCAGTCAGATTCTAGGGTCATTTTCATTTTGCATTGTCTACAGATGGTTTATAAAACAATATTTATTCTAGATACAAATCTTTTGCTGATTACATGGATAGGAAATGCCTTTTCCTACACTATGGTTTGCCTTTTCATTCTCTTAATATTCTTTTGTTGAACAGGATTTCTTAATTTTACTGTAATTGAATTCATCGACCATTTCCTTTATTTTTAGAGCTCTTTGTACTCTAAGAATTCTTTGCCTACCATCAAATTCATGAAATAGTCTCCTATGTTATCTCCTACAAGTTCTATTGTTTAACCTTTCAAATTTACTTAGAAATGATTTTTGTGTTTGACATAAGGTATATGTCAAAACTTTTTCCCATACAGATATCAGTTTATTAAAATCAAAAAACTTTGTTTATTAAAAAGACTATACTGTCTCCATTGTTTCACAGTTCTACTTTTGTAATAAATCAAGTGTTCATCTAAGAATGTTAACTCATTTTAAAATATCAGATTGGCATAATTAGTGCATAAAAATTATACTAGAATACTGTTTACACATTAGAAGACTTTACTAAAACTTTGATCGTGATATTCTGATCCCACAAATATTTAAATTTGGATGTATCCTTCTAGTGGAGAGGGGGAAACTCTATGTATTGTGTGGGATACATGCAATGTCCCATCGTAGCTATATTCTATTCCAGACTTTTCCAAATTGGTGTGAAGAGAGTTGCTCTTTGGGGGTCAGGGTGGGCAAAATTAGAGGAGGGTTTAGAAATATATGTGGAAAGAAAATCAATCCTTTACCACATAAATTCATATGTTCATGCCACAGAGTGTGACTGGTCTCTTTTCTACCCTAGGATTTTTCTAAACTTTCAATGTGCTAATAATTAGAGTGTGACACATTAATAAGCATTTCCCAACCTTGTGTGACCACAAAGCCCTTTGATGTCAAAGCACTTCATTCTCAGCCCAGCCTTCATTCACTGTTTAGTCAAGAGAAGAGAAATCATTAAGTTCCAGCCATCAAACCCATAAATCCACCTGCATCCGACCTCACACCTTCTTCAGGTAACTAGGTCACACCCTCCAGTGGAAGGAGCATCTCTTTACCTTGCTCCATTTTCACTTGCTTCCTCTGGACTTGGCTCTGTCCTCTGCATCCTTCCCCTTCCTGGTGGCTGGTTCTTCCCCAAGAAAACCTAAACAGACTTTACATTGCCCCACCCTTTAAGAAAAGACCATGAGGAATTTAAAACAGTAGAGCTTCTCTGGAAAATACCTTGACATTTCTCTAAAGGCAAAATATACATGTATCATTGTTGTTGTTAATCACTAAGTCGTCTCTTTCTGACTCCATGGACTGCAGCACATTAGGCATCCTGCCCCTCACTATCTCCCAGAGTTTGTTCAGACTCATGTCCATTGAGTCACTGATGCATCCAACCATTTCATCCCCCTTCTCCTCCTGCCTTCAGTCTTTCCCAGCATCAGGGACTTTTCCAATGAGTTGGCTCATCCCTTCAGGCGGCCAAAGTATTGGAGCTTCAGCTTCAGCATTAGTCCTTCCAATGAATATTCAGGGCTGATTTCCTTTAGGCTTGACTGGTTTGATCTTGCAGTCCAAAGGACTCCCAAGAGTCTTCTCCAGCATAACAGTTCAAAAGCATCAATTCTTTGGCACTCAGCCTTCTTTATGGTCCAACTCTCACATCCATACACGACTGCTAGAAAAACCATAGCTTTGACTACATGGACCTTTGTTAACAAAGTGATGTCTTCGCTTTTTAATACACTGTCTAGGTTTATCATAGCTTTTCTTTCAAGAAGAAAGCATCTTTTAATTTCATGTATCATATAATGTGTCAAAAACTCAGCAATCATACTCCTGGGCATTTATTCCAGAGAAATGAAACTTATGTTCACATAAAAACCCATACACGAATGTTCAGAGCAGTTTTATTTGGAACAGACAAAAACTGGAAACAATGAAAATATCTTTCAACAAGTGAATGGCTAAAAACTCCCATGGTATATCCATACCATGGAGTACTATTCAGTAACAAAAAAGAGTGAACTATTGGTAAGCAAACTGTGGATGAATCTCAATAGAATAGGATATGTGAGAGAAAACAATCTTAAAAAGTCAAGTATTAATATTATATGATTTCATTTATATGATGTTCTAGAAATGACAAAATTTCACCGATGGAGAACAAAGTCATGCTTGTCAAGAGCTAGGAATGTGGGAGGGGTGGCATGAAGGAAATCTTTGTTGGTTCTGAAATAGTTTTGTATCTTGAGTGCAGTACTGGTTATACAAATATGCATATGATAAAGTAGCATAGACTTATATGCACAATATACCAATGTCATCTCCCTTGTTTCAATATTGTACTATAGTTACCTAGCTGGAGAAGTAAAATCATTGGTGAAACTGGGTGAAGAGGTAAATGGAACCTCTCTGTACTTTCCTTCCAATCTTCTATGAATCAGTATTTTTTCCAAAGAAAAAAATCAGTGTAAACAAATAAAAAACATATGAGCTTCCCTAAATCCCATGTTCCCCTTCAAGTACAATATCTTTCTCCACTTCTTTACAGCCAAATTTATTGAAAATATTTTAACTTATATTCTCCATATCTACCTTTCTTTTGTACTCGATTCACTAATTTATTCATCAAATATTTAAGTGCATATTATATTGTATGTACTGTTCTAGTTCTTGGGACATGTGAATGAAAAAAATCTCTTCCCTCATCTAGCTATGTTTGAGGGAAGGTGGGGGAGACAGACATTAAATAAAATGAGTAAAACAATACCTTCAATAGTGATAAATGTTATGAAGAAAAACAAAGTTGGGAAGAGGGATAGTGCTTGAGTGGAAACAAATGTAATTTAAATAGAGTGTTGAATAAGGTCTCAAAAAAGGCAACTTTTGAGCAAAGACCTGAAGGAAGCAAGGGAGTGAGTTTGGAAGAAGTCTGGGAGCATCATTCCTGGAAGAGCAAGCAACTAATGCAAAGGCCTATCCTGAACAGCAAAAGCGATCCTGGATTTATCAAGAAAGAGCAAGGAGGCAAGTCTGATAGAGTAGAGAAAGTTGAAGGAGATGAGGCCCAGGAGAAAACTGGCTGGAAGTAGAGAGACCAAACACTTGTCCAACACTGTTGTCTGTAAGGTAAGAGATCGTGAAGACCTTGGTGAGTTTTAAACAGTCTGATATGATTTAACCTACACTTTCACAGGATCTGCTGAGGATAGAAGACTTTTGAAACTGTTCTGGCCAGGGTAAATCATCACTTCCACTTTGCATACTCCATTGGGTTCTTCTCAGTCCTTATTCTTACCGAGTGACCTTTTAGCAGCATTTGACCTGCTGACCACTCTCATCATCTAATCAATATCTTTATCTCCTTCCTCTCAGGCTACTCCTTCTCAGTCTCTTTTCCTCTACCTGTCTCATAAGCACTGGATTTTCTCAAGATTGTGTATGTGGCCTGAGGAGTAATAAATATTATTCAGTCTGTGATACAGTTACATCGAGAACCATCCTCTTAATTCTTAACTGACAGGGCAACCATACGACCACATTACACAGAAATGAAGAGAATATAATATGAATATACAAGAGAATATATATGTAATATGAAGTCTTAAATATTATCTCAATAGATCTTTACAAATTATATTCATCCTCCTCCACATAAATGCATATACTCCAACTGAGCAGAAAACTGGATTTCCCCACTCCTGGGCGTAAATCCAGAGAAAAACATGATCCAAAAGGATATGTACACACTAATGTTCATTGCAGCACTGTTTACAACAGCCAAGACATGAAGCAACCTCCATGGACAGAGGGATGGCTAAAGAAGATGTGGTGGTAAATATATACAATGGAATATTATTCAACCATTAAAAAGAATGAAATAATGCCATTTGTAGCGACATGAATAGACCTAGAGTTTATATTGAGTGAAATAAGTCAGACAGAGAAAGATAAATAGTCCTATGACATCCCTTATATGTGGAATCTAAAAGGAAATGATACAAATGAACTCACTTGTAAAACAGAAAAATACAGACTTTGAGGACTACATTATGATTGCTGGGGAAAGGGACAGTTGGGGAGTTTGGGATGGACATATACACACTGCTATATTTAAAATGGATAATCAACAAGGACCTACTATACAGCATATGGAACTTTGCTCAGTGTTATGTGGCAGCCTGGATGGGAACAGGGTTGGGGGGGAGAATGGATCCATGTATATATATGGCTGAGTCCCTTCACTGTTTACATGAAATTATCACAACATTGTTAATCGACTATATCCCAATACAAGATCAAAAATTAAAAAAAAAAAAAGAAAAGAAAACTGGATTTTCTCTTTAAAGAGGTTGAGTCAGAGATGCTCCAGATTTGGGGGTCACAAGTCCAACTGGGGGAAGGAGGCATCTAAATAAAAATAAATACAGGCAAAATCTGTGAATTGAATTATATTTGTCAAGACATTCCTCCTTTGACTTGCTTCCAAAAAACTAGCAGTCAGGCTACTGAAGAACAGACAATGCAATTGCATTGATTTCAACAGCATTAACAAGTATATAAGCTCTCAGGCCTAACTACTTCTTTGGTTCTTCATTTTTCTTGTGAAGGCTTCTAGTACATGTAAAACTTGAAGAATCTTTTTTGGGGAGAAAAGATCCAAGGGGAAAGGCTTACAGATTTTGACACTTTGGATGTCACAATGAGGTGACAGAGTGCTACCTAATCACCCTAAAGTGATGGCTGCAACTTCCCAGGTCTTCTCATGAAGTTGCATTTAGACTTTCAGTATTGTTTCAAATATTATTAGATAGCCAAAGATCACCATGCTCTTAAGTGCACCAACATTAAGTCAAAGACCAAAACAAAGAAGAAATGGGAACTCAGAGGAAATAGAGACCATTCAGAGAGCAGAAGCAAACGACTGAACCCAGGTCTCCCACATCGCAGGCAGATTCTTAGCAGCTGAGCCACAGGGAAGCCCAAGAATACCGGAGTGAGTAGCCTATGCCTTCTCTGGGGGATCTTCCTGACTCAGGAATTGAATCACAGTCTATTGCACTGTAGGCAGATTCTTTACCAACTGAGCTATCAGGGAAGCCCTCAGATAAAGTGTAGTTAATGTTTAAAGAAAATATTAGTAAATACTGCAAGAGTGAGAAATGATAGAACTCTTGAATATTTAAAATCAAATATTAAAATATTTGAAAGAAATTCATAGAACTAAAAGACAAGGAGATGGGAAATAAGATCAGTGTTAAAAAAAAACCTATATTAAGCATAGATTCAGCCTCTCTGCTCATAGATGATTCTTAATATGTAGTAGCTATATCATCCTATTCAGAAAAATAACTTTGTCAGTGATCTTTCCCTGTGAGATTCCTTCCAACCGAAATGTGTCTTATAGGACTATTAAAACATAAATTCCACATATATGATTTTAGGGCACTTAACTTAGATTTGTACATGACAATGAGTTTACTCAACACATATATGCAATGCAATTGCACTGACTTCAACAACATAAACAAGTATATAAGCTCTCAGCCCTATTTCTTTGGGTCTTCATTTTTCTTGTGAAGGTTCCATCACATGTAAATAACGACAAAATAAAATTTGTATGCTTTCCTCCTGTTAGTCATGTTAGCTTGTTTTAGGTCTAGCGAGAGACCCTAAGGGTTTCCCTTGTGGTGCCTGCCTTGCAGGGTATGTGGGTTCTTCCCTTTAGGAAGATCCTCTAAACAAGGAAATGGCAACCCACTCCCGTATTCTTGCCTGAAGAATCCCATGGAGACTGGTGTGCCACAGTCCATGGGGCCCCAAAGAGTTGGACATGACTTAGTGACCGAACAGCAGAACATAGATCCTAAAAAAATAGAGGAAAAAATTTATCTTCTCTAGTGTTAAAGAGCATAGACAAAGGGAACCTGATCTAAATAGAGGCATCAAGAAAGACTGTCTTTTGGGACTTGGCTGATGGTCCAGTGGTTAGGACTCCATGCTTCCACTGCAGGGGGCATGGATTCCATTCCTGGTCAGGGAACTAAGATCTTATATGCATCATTGCAAAAAAAAAAAAAAAAAGTCTTGAGAAATGAAAGTCTGAACTGGGATTTGAGGGATAGCAATTACTATGTGGGCAGATGTATGTGAACAATGTCCAGGCTCTCTTTCTTTGTTAGTTTTAGAACTCAGATCTTATCCTAGGTAGCAGCCCTTTTTATAGATAGGCATGGCCATTGGAATTAAGTAAAACTTGTTGGCTGGAGCTTCCCAAGCATTCTTTAAAGAGAATGACTCAGCTGGAAGTGGGTGGTTTGCCCTTTGTCTTTACCTTTCCTCTTAACTGGAAGGGAGAGGTGATAGCTGACATTTCAGCAGCAGATGACCCAAGGATGAAAACTCTGCACTAAATGTTGCAAAACGTAATCTTGGACATGCAGTTTTTCCAAGCTTCACCACGTAAGAATGGGCCATACACTTAAAACACTTCTCTAGAGAGACAAAGATTCCACATGGGTTTGTGCTTATTACCATATGTGGAAATATTTTTCTGTCTCAGGCTCAGCACGTGCTCCTTTGTTTTGCTGAAGCATGTATATCAATGGTCCTCAGGCATGTTTCCTGCTTCCAGTATTTCAGACTCCACTCTGGAAGAGGAGGTGCTGAATGACTGTTACTTATTAATGTTGATATGGTGAATCTCTTCTTGCCTCTCCCTAAACACTTTCTACTTTTTCCTCTGTCTAGGGTTCAATGGCAACCCACTCTTGCCTGGAAAATCCCATGGATGGAGGAGTCTGGTAGGCTACAGTCCACGGGGTCTGAGGGTCAAACAGGACTGAGCAACTTCACTTTGACTTTTCACTTTCATGCATAGGAAATGGCAACCCACTCCAGTATTCTTGGCTGGAGAATCCTAGGGACGGGGTGGGGGGGGGGGGGCTGTCGCGGGGAAGCCTGGTGGGCTGCCATCTATGGGGTTGCACAGAGTCAGACACGACTGAAGGGACTTAGCAGCAGCAGGCTTCTTGCATCTCCTGATGGATGGTGTCTTCCACAGGCTCTGTCCTTTCCCTCTGCTTGTTTCCCTCTGTGATGGCTTCTTTAGGGAAACCTCCAGACTCCTGCTGTTCAGCTGTGGGAGTCTGCATTGTCATCTCAAGATCCCACTGCACTTTCTTCCATTTACTTTCTTCTCCAATGTCCCATTGTTACTTGAGGGTCAGCAGTTATAATTAAACTTCCCATCACTTTCACAGCCTCTTTCTTCCTAAGCAAGTGGGAAGTGTGAGGGCCCCAAACAGGCTAGTGGTGTATATTATATTCTGCCACTTTCGCAAGCTGTATCTAGCTGATTCTGTGATTCATTTCCAAATGGAGTTATCTGGCAAGTTCCATCAAAAATTCATGCCTCTGGCCAATTTACCTGCTGTTAAAAGATAATTTTCAAAAATAGTTAAAATCGTGACTTATACATATATAAAAAATGAATATATGTTAAAGATTTTCTTTAATTTATGGAGGAAACAATTGGTATAACTGGTTCAAGTGAAAATTCCGAGGACAGACACATTTATGGATCAGGAATATTGAAATGAATGTGCAAATGGGGACAGGACTGGTTTCCACACCACCCCTCCCCGCCGAAACCCCCGTACCCCGCAACCTCCCACCGCCTCTGCCCCTGGCAACTTCTACTAGACAAGACATAATCTCTATATCTACAGACAAGGCTCATATTGCAATGCATAACAATTTACAGGGCTGTGAAAGAACTTTGCAGACTCTTAATCAGATAATCCACAGGAATCTTCTCAAATCTCACTGGACAGTACATAGTTTTTCACCAAAGCACAATTTCTACACTGCTTGGTCTTTCTCCACTCTTGACTCTAATCTCTATCAACTGTACTAATTCATAACTTCCCCTTGCCCTAGCTTCTGCAAAGAACATTGTTGAGTCCACGTTGACTCCCACAACAATAATAAACTCTTCTAGCCTTTCAAGATCCTCTTTAATCCAGCATCACTCTCTTTTATAATCTTTTATTCTAGGCAAGCTTGATCCCTACACCCTAAGCCAAGCCAATGGCCTCCCACACACTCCTTCATATCCTAATGTCCTCCTCAATCATCTATATCCTTCTCATTCTACTAGCTCCTTTCAAGTATTTTGTTTTTGCATTTATTATTTGAAGGCCATAAATGGGACTTGTTCTGTTCTTTAATAAACAATGCTGCATGCAGTAGACCTTGATCACACATTCACTCAAACATTTTATGAACACCTTATATGCATGGCAAGCACAGTCTGAATTCTAGATCTAGGCATTTGAAGTTCACAGATGATAGCCATGGCTCCCAAGATGCCTAGGGGAAACAGACAAGGAGAATAGAGTTGATCAATACTCTGAGACAGGCTGTTTTGGAAGAAAAGGGAGAGACATAACCCAAGTGTGAAACATCAGCGAAGGTTTCCTGGAAGTCATGGCACCAAACCAAAGTCTTGGTCAAGCAAAGAAAAGGACAGAGGAAGTATATATGCTTACAAACTGTATGGAACAGTGTCTATTTGTATCTCTTTACAGTCATAATATATCTTGCCTCCTTCTAGGTAATAAAGTCTTTCAGGCTAGGGACTCTAACATTCTGTTGTACCTCATGGTTTCTAAAAGAAAAACACAGTAAACACCTTGTGAACTTAGGGTTTGATGGACGACTAAATCTTGCATCCCAAAGTGGCCAATAATACTGTTCAGTAACGACAAAAATTATTTGAGGCCTGTGACATTTGTTCTCCCTCATTCTATCAGGCATGTGAAAATGCAAACAGTATGGTAAGGACCAAGCAAAGAGGAAAGTAAGTGAGGCTATGCCAGGAAACAAATCCTCTCTGGTAGGAACAGCAAACAAAATGAAGGGGACAGAATTTGCTGAAAGGGGATAGACACAAATGTAACTTACAGCTCTGCAGCAACCATCACCTCTGAAGCTCACAGAGCCCTCCTCTCCACTCACACAGAAGGCTGATGAGCAGGTTCTAGCAAATTTCTGGCTGTGGAAACTGCAGCTTGAGTTCACTGGAACAAGAAAACAGCTATAAGGTGAATAAAAAATTTCTCTTTTAAATGAACATAGGTGAATTTTGCTGAGTTTACCGAGTTTGCGATGCAAAGGAAGTGAAACTAAGAGGACCTACTATGCCCAATTTGTCCAACCTTTTCAAAAACAGTCAAATCTCTGTTGTGTCTGGCCTTTGTACAGTGAAATAGACATCCTCTCTTTCCCGGCACTGAGGCCAGGACTTTCCTCACTTCTAGTTCGTGGACCCCGCCCGCCTTGCGCCACAGGTAAAAAGATCCAGCTAAAATTGGGTTCAGACACTGGTGTAACAGTAAGGATATTTTTTGTATCCCTCTTTGAGCTTCGTCGTGTTCTCCTAGTTCCATTCAGCCATATTTTACTCATACAATAAAAAATGTAAGACTTCTTTAAAAAATATGTATTAAAATACTGAGCGCTTTTCGCAAAGCTTCTTTTTTCAAAAAACAGTGTTTGGTAAATGCCTTACAATGTTGAACCCTTGGACCAGATGGAAGTTTAGGAAAAAAGTTCAAAAAAAAGCAAAACAGTAAAAACTCAGTAGGAATGCCCTCGCTACGCAGTTTCAATCCTGCTCTAAAGCTACGTGTAACCTTTCTCCTCAGTGGCCCCCCTTCCACCCCCGCCCCTTGGTGTACAGCACAACCGCGACTCCGCCCCTCTCTTGCGCGCTCCCCCAAGAGCCCCGCCTCTTCGCCTCAGTCCGCAAGGGCTGGCCCCCAGCGCCGGTTACCTTCTCTCTTCTATCCCAGCACCACTCAGTCGACCCGGCCCGCCCCGCCCCTTGGGCGCACACGTACTCTTCCGGGTCCGAGTCCGTCCGCTAGCGCGTTGGTCCTCACCCGACAGCCCTGCCCACTGACGCCCTCCCGCCGCGCCCATGGCGTACACAAGCCACGCCCCTTGGCACCTGCCCCACCCCTAGACGCGCGCAGGCCGTCCCTCAAAGCCCCGCTTCTAGGCGCGCGCCCGCCTCCCGGCGCCACGTGCTCGGTCGAGGGCGGTACCGGGGGCAGAGCCGAAAAGATGTTCTTGCTGCCTCTTCCGGCTGCCGCGCGAGTCGCCGTCCGACATCTGAGCGTGAAGCGTTTGTGGGCACCAGGTCCAGCCGCTGCAGACATGGCGAAGGTGAGAGGCCGTGGCTCGCCCCCGGGCCGCCGCGAGAGTCCTGCCCACGGGCGACGGGGACTTCGGGGCGGGGCGAGGCCGCGGTGTCCCAGGCTTCTGAGCCAAGTCTCAGATATCGACTAAAGAGACAATACCTTGATTTTGCCGAGCTTGGCTTTGGCACCGGCTGCGCGGGGTGCAGAACCCCCAGTATTCTACTAGGCTAGTGCGGAGGATGCGCTCTTCCTTCTCGTGTTTGAAAGTGCTAGGATCCGAACTCCGCGCTAGAGATTGATAGCCATAGATAGATAGCTACCGTTACCTGAACTCCAGCTCTGAACTGTGCCCCTATTTTGCTATTTGTTCAATCCTCCCGGTAACCCGGGGAACGACCGCGCCAGGATTGTTCCCACCTTAGCTAGGAGGATGCCCAAGTATTGGTGAGGTGAAATGCCCTAGAGTCGGATAGTAGTTTGGTAAATGCCTTACAATGTTGAACCCTTGGACCAGATGGAAGTTTAGGAAAAAAGTTCAAAAAAAAGCAAAACAGTAAAAACTCAGTAGGAATGCCCTCGCTACGCAGTTTCAATCCTGCTCTAAAGCTACGTGTAACCTTTCTCCTCAGTGGCCCCCCTTCCACCCCCGCCCCTTGGTGTACAGCACAACCGCGACTCCGCCCCTCTCTTGCGCGCTCCCCCAAGAGCCCCGCCTCTTCGCCTCAGTCCGCAAGGGCTGGCCCCCAGCGCCGGTTACCTTCTCTCTTCTATCCCAGCACCACTCAGTCGACCCGGCCCGCCCCGCCCCTTGGGCGCACACGTACTCTTCCGGGTCCGAGTCCGTCCGCTAGCGCGTTGGTCCTCACCCGACAGCCCTGCCCACTGACGCCCTCCCGCCGCGCCCATGGCGTACACAAGCCACGCCCCTTGGCACCTGCCCCACCCCTAGACGCGCGCAGGCCGTCCCTCAAAGCCCCGCTTCTAGGCGCGCGCCCGCCTCCCGGCGCCACGTGCTCGGTCGAGGGCGGTACCGGGGGCAGAGCCGAAAAGATGTTCTTGCTGCCTCTTCCGGCTGCCGCGCGAGTCGCCGTCCGACATCTGAGCGTGAAGCGTTTGTGGGCACCAGGTCCAGCCGCTGCAGACATGGCGAAGGTGAGAGGCCGTGGCTCGCCCCCGGGCCGCCGCGAGAGTCCTGCCCACGGGCGACGGGGACTTCGGGGCGGGGCGAGGCCGCGGTGTCCCAGGCTTCTGAGCCAAGTCTCAGATATCGACTAAAGAGACAATACCTTGATTTTGCCGAGCTTGGCTTTGGCACCGGCTGCGCGGGGTGCAGAACCCCCAGTATTCTACTAGGCTAGTGCGGAGGATGCGCTCTTCCTTCTCGTGTTTGAAAGTGCTAGGATCCGAACTCCGCGCTAGAGATTGATAGCCATAGATAATAGCTACCGTTACCTGAACTCCAGCTCTGAACCGTGCCCCTATTTTGCTATTTGTTCAATCCTCCCGGTAACCCGGGGAACGACCGCGCCAGGATTGTTCCCACCTTAGCTAGGAGGATGCCCAAGTATTGGTGAGGTGAAATGCCCTAGAGTCGGATAGTCACTGGCCCCGGGTTCCATACCAGGACCTCCCTCCTCTGCTGAAGTTGAAGTCCAGGAATACACAGATTCTCCGGGAGTAAACTATCTGGAAGGGTTTCTAGAGGAAAATAACGTCTCTCTAGGGAAAAGGGCTTTGCAGGGAGATCCGTCTGTTCGTGAGATTAAAAAAAGTGTCCTGTAGAAGAAACCCCTCTTCCACCTAATTGAACTCCAAAACATTGTGAAGGTCACTAAAATTTGGTCGTGGAGGGATCTGGAAAGGGGAAACGGCTCGGTGGAAGGAGCACACGCGAGGGAGCCAGGCTTGAGGGCCAGCAGGACTGTCCCTGGCTAGTAGTATTCTGGATGGAGCTTGAGCTCAGGGTGGCCGAGGGACCAGAGGTCTGTCCCCTGTTCTTTTCAGTAATATAGAAATACATCCTGCTCAGGTAACATGTGTGTTCTGTCTGATCAGTTCCCTACTTGGTTCTCTGGGACCCCAGGCAGTTGGCAGCCTTAGGAAAATTAGAACATGGAAAGGTTACAACGCAGAGGAAACCTTTTTTTTTTTTTTTTAATAGAAAAGACAAGGCATGATTTTGTCTAAGTACCGATGTGATTTTGTAGAAAGCACAGAGGACAGTGACAGAAGGCATCTGGATTCTTGCCCAGTTCTGTTGCCCCCAGGCTAGTATGTCAGACCAGGTTTCGGTTTCCTTATCTGTCAAGTGGGAAGACTACGTGTTCTTTCCACCTTACAGAGGTGCCCTAAGTCAGAGCACAGTTTTAAAGTCATAAATTGCTGTGCAGAGGTAAACAGTGATTCCAAGGTTTACTTCCTTGTTTCGGGTGTTTGGAGTCTGGGGCTCAAGGAGATGAAAGGATAAGCCACTAAGTGCTGACGGAATGTTGTGTGTCCCTGTCCCTCCCAGTGAAGGTGCATCCTTTTCCTCTCTTCCAGCCTGTGAGTTGGCCAGAGAACTTGTTAGTTTCTGCAAGTGCAGCCCTTGGCTTTATCGAGATAGTATCCCAGAATACTGCACGTTTTTGCATTTGAAGGTTATAAGGGAGGGAAAACTTACTTCTACTCACCTAGATTCTAGGACTGAGCCTCAGAATGAAATGGACCTAAAACAGATTATATTAACAAGAGAAAGGCATACAAGTTTTACTTCATATTTTTATATGTCCAGTCTTCAAAAGGGAGAAGACCCGAAGAAGCCTATATGCCCCAAAGCTTCTATACCTTTTTAAACAGAGAATGAGAAATTGTGGGAATGTGATTAGGCAAAGGAGCCTGTGGGCAGTCAGTTGAGAGACAGGGACTAGGAAATATGTGGGGGAAACTAAGGGAGGCTGAGGGTTATTTTAGTCGGTTTGTTTGTACAGGTCCATTTTGGTATTGACTCCCAAATCTTATCATCAGTCTCTGATGATAAGAATGTTCTCTTGCTGGTACAAGGAAAGAAACTTTCTCATGGGAAATTTTATGACCAGCTATTGGATGGAAAGGGGGAGAAATCAGAGAGCCATTTCTGCATCTGCTGTTTCTTAGCTGCCTGCACCTCAAAGTAATCAATATGCCAGACTGGCATATTTTAGGGTGGCATTTTCTGAATCCCTTCAGTTCAGACTTGGCTACAAAAGGGAATTGTTTTCTTAAAATACCTTTCTATTTGTCTTTATTTGAAAGTGAAGGAAAAGCCCTCTGTGTTGTGAAAGCTCTGGAGAGGGACCATTAAGAGCAGGACAGGTAGTAATTTGGCTCTTGTATTAGCAGAAGTTTGAAGCACATAGGCAGGATATGAGTATAGTTGACTGCTCAGCACCTGCTGCTTTTTTGGCCTTGTTCTTTTGTCCTTGAGGGGGACATGGTTTGGTTGAAATGATTAGCTTTTTCTGGAATTTGGGATCCCTTGAGTCCCTCTCTGGGATCTACTCTACTTATATACACCTTTTTTCTCTTTTTCTCAGGGCCTTGTTTTAGGAATCTATAGCAAAGAAAAAGAAGAAGATGCGCCTCAGTTTACAAGTGCAGGAGAGAATTTTAATAAATTGGTGTCTGGAAAGCTGAGAGAAATTTTGAACATGTACGTATTCATCTTTGGATTTCAGTTTTTTAAATGCCTGAAAGTGAAAGAGAGTGTCTTTTCTGTGCTAGTGGAGGAAAATGCACAGAAATACACTGGCCAGGATGTTCTTGGTGAAAGTGAAAGTGTCTGTGGACTGCATATTGATACTTTGTGGTTCACAGTTCTGGGAAATCAGGCTGCTTCAACCAGATCACCAGGGTATTGTGAGAGGTTGACCCAGAAGGATCTGGAAAGTACCAGATTTCCTCAGTCTACCCTCCTGGCTTCAGTTTATTTCTCCCCACCCTACCTCCCAATGTCTCTACCTCTTTGTACTCCTCTTCACTTGGGGGAAACAGCCTGTTCTGGGCTAGATCAGATAGCCTCAGGAGGCTGACTCTAAGCTTTGAATTTCAAGGGCTTCTCAGATCTTAAAGGACTCATGAATTGCCTGCGGGTGTAGTTGGAATGCACATTCCAGTTCTGTAAATCTGGTGGAGGCCTGAGATTCTAACCACTCTTGGTATAGTCAGGGAATGGGGAAGGTAGGAAAAGGTTTGCATTTCAACTGCTTCTCAACTATGGGCCGCAATTTAACAGAAACAGTTGTCAACATAGGCCATTGCAATGCATATTTCTGAATTACAGATAAACTATTAGTATCTGATAGATGTAGCCTAATAATTAGGATAATTGTCTTAACTATTGGATGACAGAATTTGCATCCCCTGTCAATTACCAGTCCTTTACCCTTGACAGCTCCCTGAAGTGCTTTGATTAATTCATTAATCCCAAAGCTAACCTGTATGAGTACAGAACAGCTTGGCCTTCCTGACTACATGGTACCAGTGCATCCAGTTCTCAGGCTATAATTGTGTATTGCCAGCTGCTTTGTTTGAAAATTGCCTGGTATCCCATCTGTAGATAAATCACAAAAATCCTCCAAGCTAAATACAGTGCAGTTAAGTCAGCCACTTAGGTTGGTGCCTTACATCTTTTATTAGATTTAAGATTGAGGTCAGCCTCCATCCAGTGGTCAGTCTTCTCTGCATTACCCACCCATGGCACTGCTTTCTATCATTATTTTAAAATAAGTGCATTAAATCTAATCTGGAAGTTTTTGAGCTAGAATTAGAAGTGCTGCATCTGAGAAATCTGAGAGATTTCTGAGAGAGTTCTGTTTTTGATAACATAAGTAGCAAATTTGCAGAAGCATCAGACCGCTGTAATAATACAGTTGGTTTATGTCACTTCACAAGAGGGCAAAGCAAACTATAATTTTTAACACAACTATTTCTTTTTGTTTCAGATCTGGACCACCCCTGAAGGCAGGCAAAACCCGAACCTTTTATGGTCTACATGAGGTATGAGATGAAGATAAGGTTTATTTGGCAAACCCTCAATGAACACCTATATGTGCCTAGTACTTTGGCACATTATACAGAAAATTGTGTGTGGGATTATGAATTAGTTTTATCCGAGTATTAAGCCACAAGCATTAGTTAAATTGTAAAGAGGCAAACTGCTGTCGAAAAGTACTGCATCTCATATTCCTCAGTTTGTAGGCTTTCTTGGTTCAGTAGCCCTGTCTTACAAAGAAGCAGACATTTGCAGGATTGCCGTCACTCAGCCTTTCCAACACACAGTGGTAACCTTTACCAAGATGTCAGGGCTTAAAAGAATTAAAACAACCAAATTTCTCGGTGAGTTTTGTCCTATGTGGAGATTAAGGTGGTTGTGTGAAAGGTCATATACCATTTCCTGCTAGAAATGGGTGCTTTAACGATTAAAGTGGCTGACTTTTTGTATTTTTTGAAACAGGACTTCCCCAGTGTGGTGGTGGTTGGCCTCGGCAAAAAGACGGCTGGAATTGATGAACAGGAGAACTGGCATGAAGGCAAAGAAAACATCAGAGCTGCTGTTGCAGGTTCTTTAAGTTTACTGTTGATAAAGATTCCTGAGGGTCACTCTGTAAGATTATCAATCTCAGCTCTTTTTGTCCTCTTACCATCATTATCCTTCCCACATTCATACAAATAACTCTCAACAAATTCTCAGTTTTCCTTACCCAGCTTGCTTGGCCTTACTTTAGATATAGAAAGTTAGGTTATGGAATTTCATGTTTATATTTCTTTAGCTTGTGTCTGGGGTTTCAGTACCATTTGTTCCCTCTTGCAGTACTGGCCTTAGAACTCTTTTTTGCCAGAAAGTCCTGGTGGGTAGATTGGTTTTTTTTCTTTTTTTGTAATGTATCTGTGGTGTTGCCCCACTTTTAAATCACATGGAGTCATAACTATTTACAAGTCAGAGAAAATGGATGCAAAGTACAAGGTGCTCATTTATCACTAGTTACAGAGGTGTGTGCCTGTCCCAGTTTGTCACATGGACAGTTTTAAGAGTTGGAGTAGGTGCCTTTGGGTCCTGTCCGAGCTGAGTGGCAAGATGAGGCCTTCATCGAGGAGACTGTGGTTCAAGAAGCTTTGAACACCATCGCTGAGGCGGGATCATTAGCTGGATTGTGCTGTGACCCCACATATATCATGCGTGCCTGTTAAATTTACTTTCAGTGTTCATGTTGGGTGATTATTTCATAACTTTAATTTGGGGGATTTTGCTGACCCTATCTTAATAAACGCTGTGTTAATAATGGGCTTTGCTCAGTTCCTTGGATGAATTTCAGTGTCATCACTGTTGTCTCACTTTTAATCTGGCAAGCTTCCAGTGACTGGGACGCTTCCTCAGGGAACCCTAGTGTTTCAGAAGTGGTGCTGGTAATAGCGGTCACTTCCTTGTGAGTGAGACCAATCATTTAATCCATCATTCTTTCCTCCCACTACCATGTGAGGTGTGAGCATGTCCTCACTGTACGGAAAGGGAAGAGGTTAAGAAAGCTCAGAAGGATCAATGTCAGGGCCAGGATTTGAACCCCAATCTTGATGTTTTCTCAGGACCCCACCCTAAGTCTCTGCCTCTGCCCTCTGAGGGGTCCCTGACTGACTCTGGTTTTCTGGTTCCTCTGCCCTGTGAAGCGGGGTGCAGACAGATTCAGGACCTGGAGATCCCGTCCGTGGAGGTGGACCCCTGTGGAGATGCCCAGGCGGCTGCGGAAGGAGCGGTGCTCGGGCTCTATGAGTATGATGACCTGAAGCAGAAGAGGAAGGTGGTGGTGTCAGCCAAGCTCCATGGAAGGTGATGGCTGGAAACGAGGACCAGGTCCATTCCCTGGGTGCTGACGGCACAGCCTCCGGAACACAGCTGCCTGCCTTTCAGCATCCGGCACTGCCTCGGGGCTTGTCTGTGGCTCTCTCATGGCCCTCGTTAGTTTAGGAGTATGATGACTCTGCCTCTTTTCTGCTCCTGACTGCTCCTGGGTGTGTTTCCCTTCGACTCTAGATCCCTTCTCCGTGCTTGCTGGTTGCTAGGAAACTATTCCTGGTTGGCCCCCTGAGGAGGGATAGAACAAGGTGACGGAAGGGTCCCAGAAGGTTTTAATGCAGATCGTTTCCATCTACCTAGCACCTGCGTGCTCTGTGCTAAAGGCCAGAAATAAGCAGATGCCGGGATCTGGTCCCTGCCCTCCTAGTCTAGTGGGGAGACTCAGCATTGGGCACATTTTTTGAGCCCCACTTACACTCCAGCCCTGTTCTGGGTTCGGGAGCACACAGTGTGAGACCCTCAGGAGACATGGTGGGGGCAGTGGGGGTCTTGTTGGCACCTGTGATATGTGAGTGAAAATGAGGGCCCTGCGACCCATCAGCCTGGCTTTGAAGCTGGCTCTCACTTTCTGGTTGGGTGACCTCAGTGAAGTGACAGAAATCATTTTGCTCTTTGGTTGAGTAGAGTTGTGAATCAGATCTCATGGGACTTTTATGATCAAAAGCAAAACCCATCAAGTGTGTGGCACATGGTGAACTCTATAAACAATGAGTGTTGTTTTGTCCATCACACCACATGTGTTAATTCCTGTGGTGCCCAAGAAGAGCCAGGGTCCTGGAAAGCTGGCCCACGTTCTTTGTTTTCAGGTTGAAACCAACCCTGATTTCCGGCAGGTCAGAGTTCAGGGTCCCGAGCCAGGCAGGGAGAAGGCAGGAAGCTGGCAATTCTCCAGCAGGACTGAGCAGGCGGAGCTCATTCTGCAGTCCCTTAAGCCTTTCTGCGAACACTTCTGCTGTCAGATTGAGGGGCAGATTTAGGGCTTTAGAGGTCCATCAGGCCAACCCCTTTTTCATACAGAAGAGATCTTCTCTCACTTAGCTCAATGGGGGTCGTGTTTTCTGGTGTTTATTTTTGTTTTTGGCCATGCCATGAAGCATGCCGGGCCTTAGTTCCCTGACCAGGGATCAAACCTGCGCCCCCTGCAGTGGAGATTCATGGTCTCAACCCCTGGACCCACCAGGGAAATCTCCAGCTCTTTGTAAACCATACAGCTGCCTCCCTGGTTCAGATTACAAAGAATAAATTTGGGCCCCTCTATCCATCACTTTTCATTTGTCTTCAGTAAGAGCCCTCCTTGTGGGCTGTGTCAGTGTTCTGGAGAGGCTGTCTGACGGTGACCTTGTGCTTTCTTCTGCCAGCGAGGACCAGGAGGCCTGGCAGAGAGGCGTCCTCTTTGCTTCTGGGCAGAACCTGGCACGCCGCTTGATGGAGACTCCTGCCAATGAAATGACGCCAACCAAATTTGCTGAAATTGTTGAGGAGAATCTCAAAAGTGCTAGTGTAAAACAGATGTCTTCATCAGGTAATTCAGGATTATACCATAGACTCATATGATGCTAGAGCCAGATGGAGCTTCAGAGATCCTAAAATCCAGCTCTCTCACCATTCAGAGAATTAACTTGAGGCCAGAGAGGTAGAGTGACCCTCTGGCAGCCACACACAAGTAGGGGTAAGGGTTCTTCATGTTGAGATTTATTTCTGTCATATCTTGCCTGCTTTTGACAGTGTTGTGACTTCACACTACATTTTGTATGTGTTTTGTAGCAGCTTTATTGAAATATAATTCATATAACATGCAATTCACTCATGTAAAGTATACAATTCAGTAATTTCTAGTATATTTCCAGAGTTGTGCTGCCGTCACTACAGTCAATTTTAGAACATCTTCATTACCCTGAAAAAGGAACCTTGTACCCACTCCTCATTTCCCTTTTCCCCAGCCATCAGTTCATAGACATTTGGGGTGTTTATACATTTTGGATGGACTTCCCTGGTGGCCCAGATGGCGCCCTTCCATGGCGGGCTACAGTCCATGAAGTTGCAAAAGAGTTGAGTGACTAAGCACTGCACATACTTTTTGGACTGCAAATAATGCTGCTGTGAGCATTTGTGTACAAGGTTTTGTGTGGACATGTATTTTCACATCTATTGGGCATGTACCTAGGAATTGAGTTATTGGATCACATTGTAACTCTATTACCTTTTTGAGGAGTGTACATATTGTGTTTAGTTTTGGTGAATTCTGTCTTTTCCCTTTTTTTGACATAAGTGAGTAGCATATACCCTCTTGGCATGGAATGAGAATCTGCCTGGGAGATTCCTTTAGCTAGATCAGATACCCGAGCTGGTATTCCCTGGCTCCTGAGGTTTGTTGTCAGCAGCCTTGCTGTTGAACCTAAAAGGCTGCACCTCTAGGCTTTCTGCCCTCCTTGGGAACTCCCCCTAATCTTAACCAAGTCTGAGTATTTGGGGATTTATAATGAAAGAAACTCGATAGATATTTGCTTCACCTAAAGAATCCTTACTATCAAAGTTGCTAATCATGGGTGCTTCTATTTAAAAGGATTCTTCACTATTTAATTGTGATTAGAATTCACATGTTTTTCAGAGAAACTCCTGTGATCTAGATAAAGAAAATGTGCCATCTATAGAAAATGCAGTATTGGAGCTTGATACAATTTCTGGGATGGTTGCTGTGTATTCTGTTTCAATGTTTAGTCTCTAAAAAGGTGTCTTGGTGAAGACTGTTCCTTGTTTTATTTAAGGAGACACCAGAGCTACATTTTGTCAGCAGATCGTGGCTGTGTGGCCACAGTCACAGCACCTCCTGTACGCCTGGAACTTGGCATACAAAGATGGGTGGTAGTGGTTCTTGTCCTCAGACAACTGAGGGCTTTGCAGGAAGGAATAGGAAGGGAGATGATATGGGGGTGCTGCAAGAGCAGAGAGCTGGGGAGAGCTGTGGAAGGAGTGAAAAGGTTTGCCAACAAAAGCGGTGCCTAAGCAGTCAGGGAGGTGAACAGAGTGTGCAGTGGCCTTGGGAAACCTCAGGGCTTGAGGTGGAGCAAAGGGAACTCAGCCAGAGATGGGGCAGGTCAGGTGGGCAGAATGTAACCTATTAAATTGAGGCAGCTGCATCAAACTCACTCTAGTGTTAGGTGGGTGTGAATCAAAGAAGTACAGACTGTACTTCCAGAAGGGCAGGACTTTAATACAACATCAAGTACTATGTTTGTGATTAAAAATGCCCACATTATACAGCCTCGCTTCTTTTGAAGTGAGTTTTTTTTAACTGTCATACCTTTCATTTTTATACTCTTTTCCCTCTGAAGTTGGGTGGCCATCTCTATGATGAAGTTCTAGTTTAATAGTTCCAACAAATTTCATTCACTTGCTTAGCTCCTCTGGCTGGGCAGGTGCCAGAGGAGCATTCTTTGAATGACATTGTTTCTGGTCTGTCTGTAGGAGGGTAGAAGTCTTCCCTTGGCCTAATTACTGTGGCCAGAAATCAATACAAAGCTCTTTTGTGCCCCTAGCCTTTGACATGCACTGTTACCTGACATCATATTACATACCATACTTGAATTCTATAATTCTACAAGTAATCTTTTGATGGCGATGTCTTTTCTACAGCTAATCTTTTGAAGGAGGTGTCATTAATCTTATTTTGTAGATGAGGAAACAGATTCAGAATCAAGTGACCGGCCCAGGAATATACAGAAAGCAGATAGGAGGTGATAATTGAAGCATTAACATGTATATATTTTCAGAACTTAACATGTGTATATTTTAAGAGCTTGTATGTTATACTGTTTTTTTACACACAGATGAGTTTATTCTAAGTTATTGAAATAAAGCAATGCGTATTTACATTTTTCATTTCCTGCCTTGTAGACCCAAGTCTTGGATTGAGGAACAGGAAATGGGATCATTTCTCAGTGTGGCCAAAGGGTCCGAAGAGCCTCCAGTCTTCCTGGAAATTCACTACAAAGGCAGTCCCAGTGCAAGTGAACCTCCCTTGGTGTTTGTCGGGAAGGGGATTACCTTTGACAGGTACTTATTGTATCCATGCTTTGTATTTTGGTGAATGCTTTGTATGTAGTTGTATTATTTGGTGTGTGATTTGCTTCAGAAGTGTGGTGTTTGGTCAGATTTTATGTGTTACTTTAAATGTATTAGGTCACCACTTATAAAATGCACACTGTGTGTCAGAGGCTGTATTAGGGCATTGTACATATAATAGCCCTGATCTTACCCCAGGAGCTAGGCGTTGTGGACGTTCTGCAGGTGAGGCAGTCATGACTCAGATTAAATGATTTTTTGAAAGCTCCATAACTAATAAGAGTCAGAAATCAAACTTAGCAGTGTGTTTAAAATGCCTTCTAATATTTCTGCCATACATTTTGATTCTCCTATGGGGATGTTAAAGTCTCCAGCTGGATAAGGTGAGGCAGCTGTGGGGATCATGCTGTCTTCCCTTTGCTTACTTCAGCTCACATGTTTTGCTGGCCAGTCTAGCTTTCATTAATCTCCTTAAACCAGCGGTCCCCAACCTTTTTGGCACCAGGACCAATTGCATGGAAGACACGGACTCGGGGGCTGGGGGGTGGAGGATGGTTTGGGGATGATTCAAGAGCATTACATTTATTGAGTATTTTATTATTACATCAGCTCCACCTCAGCTTATGAAGCATTAGATCCCTGAGGGTGGGGATCCCTGCCTTAAACCATAAGTGTTCCTTAGAAATGGAAGCTCACTCTGGCTATTTCAACCAGGGAGAAACTGAGTTGGAAAAGATGATGAGTCAGTATTTGCCATGGAAAGCATTTGCTACTGAATGCTGGTTTCTGGGATGCTAATTAAATGTGAGACTTGAAAAAGATTACTTGATTAAAAGTCTAGGTTAGATAAAACGAATAAGTTTTTTATTTTGTTTTGTTCCAACTATAGTACTTCTTGGGGGTATAGAATACAACATTTTCTAAATCTTTTTTGTTTTTAATTGAAATATAATTAACATCTAAATTTCCTTTTGAAGAGAACTTATATCTCAGGAAATCATGGTCCATAGAAACTGCTTTGGAAAATGCTGCTAAAGATCTATAAAATTTTGATGTCCCCTAGTACGTTTTGTACCCATTCAAGAACTCCATCTGAAATGTGAATGAATCCTGCCCTTACAAGAGAGTTTCTAGGTACTGTGATGCCTCTGTCCTGGGCAAATCTGACCACCACAGTGGTCTTCTTTATACTAGCAGACTGCAGTGCCTCCTGTATTTTCCTTTCAGTGGTTCACTTTCTCTCATTTAAAGCATTGGTCTCCAAATGATCATTATGTGGCCCATCAGTAAAAGATTGGAGCTCATACCATTGAAAAATATGCATATATATTTATATCATATGCATATACTGTTGTATCAAAGTGTGTTTTATAAAACACTACAGCAGAGAATTCCCTGGTGGTCCAGTGGTTAGAACTCAGTGCTTTCACTGCTGGGACCCAGCTTTAGCCCCTGGTCAGGGAACTGAGATCCCACAAGCCCCATGGCACAGCCAAAAATAAAATAAAAATAAATGAAACATTACACAAATAAAAATTAGAGAATGAAAGTTGTTCTTAAATGTCTTACTAATTGTGACAGTTTTATACTATCATTGGGGTAATGTCAATGCAAAGCTTTTATGCTCAGGGTGAGGCTGTTGATTTAAATCTGTATTTCAACTTTTTGTTACGGGGATATTTAGCAAGGATGCTCAACCTAGTCTTTTTGGTTTAGAGAAGCTTCCTTGAAGAAGTGACATTTTTAGCTTAAGATGTGAAGGATAAGGGAGTTAGTTCTATGGGGAGTAGGTCAGGGAAAGAGCCAGGCAAAGGCTGTGGATGGGAGGAAAGAGGGGAAATTCCTAGCGCTGAAAAAAAATGCCAGGGCGGCCAGCACATGACTGGGGCAGGGGTCGAGGCACAGCTGGAGAGGCTGGCAGAAATTGGGTTGTTCTGGATCTGGTTAGATTTTGGACTTTGAACAGTTGAAAGTAACTGAAGGGTGTCTAGCAGTGGGAAAGAATGACATTAGAAATATACATATTTATAGTAAAGTTCACCCATTTAGTGTTCAGTTTTCACCCATTAAGTGTTCAGTATAGTGAGCATAACAAATGTGTGCACCCCTGCAACAACCACCTCTATCATGAAAATAAAACATTTCTCTAAGGTCCCCAAAAACTCCCTTGGGAATTTTGGAGCGTGCTCTTTTGCACTCATCCCCTTTCTCACCCCCACCTCAGATGACTGGTCATCTCTGTTATTGTAGTTTACTTTCGCCTCTTCCAGAAATTCATTTACATGGACTCTTTTAATAAAAGACCAGCCTCTTTCTCAGCATAGTATCTTTGAGATTTAACCATGTTGTCGGTCATATTCCATTGTAGGGAAATACCAACATTTGTTTATCCAGTCGTTGTTGAGGGAAATTTGGGTTGTCCCAGTTTTGAGTTATTAAATATAAAAGCCAGCATCATCTGTAAGCCTCTGTGTGGATATGTTTGCCTTCCTCTTAGTTAAATGAGAGGAGGGCTGAGTTGTATAATAACTACATGTTTAACTTTACAAGAAACTACCAAACTTTTCCGAGGTGGTTATACCATTTTGCATTCCCTCCACCGGTGTACCAGGTTCTAGTTGTTCCTTGTCCCCTGCAGCACTTCATGGTGTCTGTCTTTCTAGTTCTAGTGACTCAGGGAGTATTGCCTGGAAAATCCCATGGGCAGAGGAGCCTGGTAGGCTACAGTCCATGGGGTTGCAAAGAGTCCGACACGACTGCAAGGGCACATTCTTTTGTCTTTCACATTTCTCTAACTAATGATGTTTAGCATTTTAAAAATGTGCTGATTAGCCATTGGTACATCTTTTTTAGTGAAGTATCTCTTCAAGTCTTTTGTCCTTGGCAAAACACATATAGGAGTGTTTGTCTTACCGAGTTACATGTTTTTTAAAATATATATTCCAGATATATATCCTTTAAAGTGGTGTCTTTTGAAGAGCAGTTTTTATTTGCAGTGAGGTATACTTAGCAATTTTAAATTTTATAGTTAAACTTTTTTCTGCCATGTTTAAGAAATTATTATCTATGCCAAGTATTTGTGTTCTTCAGTAAGTCTTAAGGTTTTAGGCTTTAAGGCTGTGATCTATTTTGAACTTTTGTATATACTTCTAAAAAGCATTTGAGGTTCTTCTGCTTATCTTTTTTTTTTTTCATCTACTTGCAAACATTTCTTAGTTTTATGGGTAATAAAGTGAAGGGGTAAGACTGCTGTAGGACATTGGGATATATAGGAGCTAGGCAAGCATCTGAATCATCGATGGTAGGTGCTTCAACTAGGATGGATGTAGGAGAAAAAAAAATAGATGGATTGGAGGGGAATCTAAAAAGTAAGCACAGATACCTGGTGGTTATTTGGAATGATAGTCCTCTATAAGAGGAACCCCCTGAGTGGAAGCAGCCTAAAAATAGAAGGACCAGTGTGCTCCCCTTGCCCCCATGGGGTTATCTCTGGACTTCTTGGACCAGGAATGTACTTTTGTTATTCTGAGCCAATGGATAATCTTTAATTCTAGGTGTGTAAATGACAACCATCTAACTATCAAGAGCTTTGGAGATGAGTGAGAATTAGGGCCTGATTTCTAAGGTGAGCAGATGTCAGAGCAAGGAGTTGAGACTCTCTCACCAGGGCAAGTCAGCAGCAGAATCCAATTAGAGCTCAAAGTCAGAGCCCTGCCTCCTTGCCCAGCCTGTGAAGCAAGTCACCCTGGGTTCCTATAAACCAGAAGCCGAGAAGTCACTTGTTGGTTCCAGAAGTCTGTTGGGCAGTGGCCTGGGTTTCTTGTGGATTGAAACCTTTCTCTGCCCCTGTGTTTAGGCACTGTCTCAAGGCTTTGGGCTAGTGTCTTCCTCGTGCCTGCAAGATCTGGTGTACCTTGGGTCTGTCAGTCTTCCTAGGAGTTGAAAGGGGATCCTCCCAGTCCTCTGTGAACTTGTCTGTTTTCCCTAATAGCTTGTGACCTTCAGGTTCAATAAGTTGATCAACTCATAAAATTTGCTGTAAAGACAAATCTACATGAGTGTCTAGAGCTCCGATGGGATTTAAGCAGCATTGACTGTATGATGTAGTAATGTTTCCAGTGGCAATGCTAACATTTCATTCAGATAGGAATAAAATGAACCAAGATACCCACCCCTCAGCCCCCCGTATTTCTGGAATTACTTTGTGTCTTTTATAAAAACCACAATATTATCTTTTTAAATGGTGAAATCAGTCAGATTCTCAATTTGGAAATTTCTTGGTGCTTGTATGAGCTGGTTCCCCCCCGACTTTTTAAGAGTGCTTCTAGCCCCCTGGGCTTCCCTGGTGGCTCAGAGGTTAAAGCGTCTGCCTCCAATGTGGGAGACCCTGGTTCGATACCTGGGTCGGCAAGATCCCCTGGAGAAGGAAATGGTAACCCACTCCAGTACTCTTGCCTGGAGAATCCCATGAATGGAGAAGCCTGGTAGGCTACAGTCCATGGAGTCACAAAGAGTCGGACACGACTGAGCGACTTCACTTTCACTTCTTTTCACTAGCCCCCTCGTTTGCTCGTAACATGGTACATTGTCCTTTCCCCCCAGTGGTGGCATCTCCATCAAGGCTGCTGCAAACATGGACCTCATGAGGGCCGACATGGGAGGAGCTGCCACTATCTGTTCAGCCATCGTGTCTGCTGCCAAGCTCGACCTGCCCATCAACATCGTAGGTGCGTGGGCAGCTGTCTTGGAGAGCTTCTAGAATCCAGTCAAGTGGTAGAATGGAGACAACAAACATGGTTTCCTTTAATCTGAAAAGATCAAGAAATGGTTTTTAAATGGTTTTCATTAGGCAGAAGCTCTTTGTTTAGCTAAGTGTTGTCTTAACTGGCAGAGTTAAATGTATTCTGCATTATGGGCAGTAACTAGAATTGATTGTTTTACTTCTGCAAAATGTAGTTAGCAGTCAGGGGCACATAATGTCAAGTTTGCAGTTTACTCCAACCGAAAATGCCCGATAAGTAGGGTAGTGATTATCTCATAGGGTTGCAGCCGATTAAACGCCTTGACATGCAGAAAAAGTGCTTGGGACGGAAAAAATCCTCCGTTTGCAGCAGTGATTTTTGTAGTTCAGAATGCCAGACACAGTGCTGGAGGTTTGTCATGGGTCAGAGGGGGACCTGGAGGTTGGGACTAAGATTGAATTGGCTTGCCCAGTGTCACCTCCATTGCATGAGAAAGTTGGACTGTGGTCCAAGTCTGTCTGACAAGTGAGTCACAGGCATCATGATAGGTCACCCCTGCATGCTTCTGCTTGTATTTCCTGAGAACAGAGACATTCTGTGTAATGATAATATCATTATCATTCCCAGGGATTGATACAGTAACCAAATTCAAACTGCCCACTTGTCCAGAAAATATTAGTTTTATGTGTGTGTTATATACACAAGCATTTATTTCTTTCTATTTGGTTTTAAAATCTTGGAGCCACTCAAGGATCACCCCTTGCATGTAGACATCATGTCCCTTTAATTTTCTTTACTCCAGAACCTATTCCCGCCCCACGCCCTTTTTTCCCCTTTCTTGGAAGTTTTTAAAGGTTCAGGCTTATCTTGTGATGTTCTACAGTTCCAATTTGTTTGGTTATTTCCTCTTGATAGAATTAGACTTCTTTGGAAAGAGTGATGTGTGCTTCCTGTCACTGGTGCACATAATGCCACCTGAGTCATTGGTGATGCTGAACTCAAATATTTAGTCAAGGTGATGTGTGTGATTGGCATCTGTAGAGGGTCCGCTGTGACCTGTCCTGTGGGTGGCATATTTGGACATAGCACGCTCCATGTTCCTTCATGTGTTCTTTTTTTTTTTTTTTTTTTTTAAACGAAACAGGTTTGGCTCCTCTTTGTGAAAATATGCCCAGTGGGAAGGCCAACAAGCCTGGGGATGTTGTTAGAGCCAGGAACGGGAAGACCATCCAGGTTTGTAGGTGGAAGACACAGCCTCCGAGTTTTGCTCTTGCTTGTCTTGAATGGGTGCAGAATGTGGGCCCCATTTAGGGAAGGGCAGTACCTTTATTATGAGTAGCTTTTCGTGCAGTCGAAGGTATTTCTTTATGGGAATTTTAAGATTGTTTTCCCTACCTTACCGTTCCCCCTACTTTCTGTATGCTATACACACAGCTTATGAATTTGCAACCAGCCCTGCACAGCAGGGCAAACCGGGAAAAGTACAAGCTGTTTTCCGGATACACCTTTGATGTGGTAACTTTTTCCATTTATCAAAATGTTTGAGAAGAAAACAGGTCCTGCCTCATGGGCACTGTATCTGGGGAGGTGGCGGCAGGTCCTTCGCTGGGCACATGCATGCATGCACTACACAAACGACTAGGCCTGTTTAAAAGAAGAAATATATCTAATATAGCTGCAGTTGCAAGAGTTTTCTCGTCTGGAGACCCAGGCTGCTGCTTTAGTGTATCTTTCTTCAACTCCTTCACCTTTTTGTTTTTGAAAATCTTGACATTTTCCCCCTCTCGTTATAAACATAATGGTAATGTGAACTAGACACTTCTCTTTATTTCAGCCTCCAAAGTCATCAGCATTTGGTCATCAGCTCTGATACAGGGATTATTAAATTATATTTGCTCTTCAGAGTAAATATATCCCTATTTTAATGGTAGTATAGTTTTTATAATTTGTAACAAATATCACAGCAGCGTTTTTATACTTCTAAATTGTACACTGCTCTGAGTGTCTAGCTTCTGTATTCATTGTTTGTATCATCTTATCCTTTTAGTCTTTTGACCTTCCTCTTTGCAGGTGGATAACACCGATGCTGAGGGGAGACTCATCCTGGCCGATGCGCTCTGCTACGCTCACACTTTTAACCCAAAGGTCATCATTAATGCCGCCACCCTGACAGGTCAGACAATGTGCTTTTCCTGCTTTTGTTTGAAAAAAGTCTCATTTGTTGCCTTCGAGTGCACACATTGTACTCAGGGCATTCATTATTTTGCTGAATTTTGGCAAGCTCCATTTGTATTCAAAGATCTTTCACCAAAAGAATTCTTCTGCAGTTGTAAACTGCTTTGAATCTTAGGTTTGTGGTTTCAAAACATCCCAGGCTATACTTTAAAAAAAAGAACAAGTGGATCAGATCAGCCCATCCACAGTGACAGCTAAAAATGACACAAAGCAATGTTTTCTGTTATGGTTGCCATTTGATACAGCTCAGAAAAGATTAGTGTTAAATTCCCAAATCAGTAGTTGCTTTTATTAATCATGATGGGCTACCCAAGTAGCTCAGTGGTAAAGAATCGTCTGCCAAAGCAGGAGACTCAGGTTATATCCCTGGGTCAGGAAGATCCCCTGGAGAAGGAAATGGTAACCCACTCCAGTATTCTTGCCTGGGAAATGCCATGGACCAAGGAACCTGGCAGGCCACAGTCCATGAGGTGCATAAGATGTGTCTGACGCCCCAGAGTGTTTTCTGAACTTTTGTATTTGAGTTTATATAGAAATAAAAACATGGGGTGAGGGGTGGGAATGGCAGGGTCATGTATCAGAGACAAGGCTATGTAATGTGTTTGTTGTGTGAAGCATGTTGACTTTAAGGCCAACACGGGGATGACTCCCAGATGTGCTACTTCTTGGTTCACCAACCTTGGGCTGGTTCCCTGACGCCCTCAAACATCAGTAAATGGGGACAAGGCTGTTTACCTCTCAGAGTTTTGAAGATTGGAAGGAGTTTCTGAAAAGCCTCTTTTAATACAGCGCTGGCATGTGACAGGCTAGACCACCACCTCTCTGGGGTAGTGACAAATGTCTAAAGGGATGACAGTAGTCACTACCTTATTGTAAATGCTCAATGTTCATAATCTTTCATCCAGCAGTTTACTTTAGGGGTTCATTGTGTCTCTAGCTCTTTTAAGATTAAAATTCAGATCATTTTCATCTTTTGATTTTAATTCTCCTGGTCATGTGAGCCTTTAACAGAAAATCAGTTCATGTTTCTTTTTCATGTCATTCTAACAATAGTCCATAGATTCATCTGCTAAAGACTCCTCTTTTTTTAAGCTGGTGTTATAGTATTTTTATGGTCTTCTGTCTCTGTTCAGTTTAGTAAACACTTTAAACTGAACAACGGAGGTTCTAGGGCTGGTGTTTGAGGTGCAATGCTGAGGTGGGTAGTAGTATTCCCTTTCTGTAAATGAGGAGTCACAGTGCCACCCTGCCCTTTCCCCATCCTTTTCTTCCCCCAAGCTTGGGGGTATTAGAGGGTGTGAAAGTTGGATCTAGATTACTAAGGGCAGCCTGATAGGTGAGCCTTCAGGTCACCCCAGCCATTGTCCTCACTGAAGGCTCTCGATGATTCACTTTAGTTCCCCAAATACCGATTGAGCACCTTTTGAGTTCCTGGAGCTGGGATTTAAAGGGGAGGGTGAGAACGTTTCCAACTGGAGTTCCTAGCAGGAAAAAGAACGTAAGTTTTTAGAGACAAAAGACCTCATTTTAAAATTTGTGCTGCCTCTTAAGAGCATGTGACTTTGAAGTGTCTAAGTGGTCTCATCTGGAAAAGTGGTATAATAGCACCTCATGTATTCTTGCCCGGAGAATCCCAGGGACGGAGGAGCCTGGTGGGCTGCCGTCTAGGGTCGCAGAGTCAGACATGACTGAAGCGACTTAGCAGCAGCAGCAGCACCTCATTGGCAGGGGCTGGGCGGGTGGTTGCCTGTGAAAATTAAATGAGATGATACAGGTGGTTGCACCTGGCTTGGCACACACTGGACTGATGTTATTGACCTTTGAAGAGCAGCCCTGTAGCAGACTGTAGGAGCAGTGGCTGCTCAGTGGTGCCATTCAGTCATGGTGCCTCTCGTTTTCCTAATGCCTGTGCTTAGGATGGAATGAGAGTGGTAACTTCAGCACCTTCCTTGGAGCTTTGATGTTTCTTCCATACTCTGAGAAATTCTGGTAACATAGATGAGTTAGCATTGAATACAGCTTTAAAAGTGCCTTGTAAAAGAAAATGGGAAGTATGCCCCCAATAATGGTACTTCTGAAATTGGTGGTGGTACTAGTTCTGTGATTGGGTAGAAAATAATTGTTTTCTGAGATATGTAATGAAATCATCTCTAGCACCATGGTCCCTGTTGGATCACAGTAAATATTTGTCTTCCATTTTCTCTTCCTTTAAGAGAAGATATCAGATCACATTCTTGTTTGTGGCCAGTACTTCTCTGAGAAATTCAAACACTAATGGAAAGTTCTTGTGGAGTTGATAGGAATGTTTTAAGGACAACTGAATAAATACAGAAAAGGTCACTAACTTGAAAAGTAAAGCATTCATGAGTGTGTATGTGTAACTGAACATGTATCCCACCCAGTCATATAGACAGGCCACAGGCACTGAGTAACCAGTACCCACCATAGTATCTGGGATGTAGTACGTGTCATGAATAGTTATTGACTCAGTTGGCCCCTATTTAACTCCTGTGAGTGGCTGGGAATATGGAGGTGGGACATACAGAGGTGAGGCCCACATCCTTTGGGCAGTGGCAGTCAGCAGATCACACACTGACCAGCATAGGGAGCCAAGTTAAAAGGAGTTTGTGAGAGCCTGTGTACCTGGGAATTTGACTGGTACAGGAAGTCAGGCACTGTGAGAAGTGCTGCTTGAGCTGGAGTCTGAAGGAGGAGGCATCACTGGGTGGAGGCAGGAAGAGCATCCCACAGAAGGCAACCCTCAAGGCTGGGGTATGGGGGCAGTGATAAACAGGACAGAGAGGAACAGAGTGCGGCGGGGTCAGGACACTTGGGACCCACGTCCTGGTAGGCACCAGTGCCCTGCTGGCCTTCGCGTGTTGGGGGATTCAGTCGCAGCCAAGTGCAGCAGGAAGCTATGAATGGGGACGGTGAGATAGTTTGCTCTGCAAAAGGGTCCTTGGCCAACAGTGTGCCAACCACAAGGGAGAGGGGCCAAGGAGAGGTTGGCAGGCTAGGTGGGCTGGTGAGCAGTGTGTGGTTATTGACTGTAGATGTTTAAGTGTGTGTGTTAAGAGTGAGTGTGTTTGACTTCAGTATTATCTGTTGCATCTAGGAGTGCAGGTGAAACAAATTCGCCCATGACTTGATAATCATTGATGATGGTTAATGGGTGCTTGTATGTCCATTATATTATTCTCTTTGCTTTGTGTATATTTGAAGTTTTTGACAGTACATTTTTTTAAACTATTACCACAGTCCGGTGGGAGATGATGGTGGTAGCCATGGTGAAGGGAAATGGACGGTTTGAGAGATAACTGGGAGGTAGAGTAACAAAAGCCCAAGGAACAAGTGACCCGAACAGAGTTGCCCGAATGTCATGCAGAGTCACGGGCTTTTACATACGGGTCACTGTTATGTTTGCAGTAGCATAATGTCTAAAAATACAGTGTACATATCTTAATTCAAAAATACCTTATTGCTGAAAAGTGCTAATTAACCATCTTTTAAACCTTCTGTGCATCGCAGTAGTAACGTCAAAGAACACCGATTACAGATCACAGTAACAAATAAGTGAAAAAGTTCCAAATATTGCAGGAATTACCAAAATTGACAGAGACACAAAGTGAACAAATGCTTTAGGAAAATGGCTCTGATAGGCTTACTTGACATAGGATTGCCACAAACCTTCAATGTATGAAAAATGCAGTATCTTCAAATTGCAGTAAAACGGAGTGTAATAAAATGAGGTAGGCCATTCCTTTACACTATGGACTTATAAAATCATTAAGAATACTTACAATGAATTTGTTTATAAAAGAAGACTAAACATTTAAAGCATAAGAGTAAGAACATGTACTTGGACATGTACAGTGTGGTCTTAGTTATGGGTTGGTTTTTGTTTTTAGTTTAGAACAACTTCGGAAAGAAATATTAAAAATATGTAATGGTTATCCCTGGGATGAGATAATTGGTGATATTTGATATTTGCTTTTTTGCATTTTCCTTAATAATTGAAGGTGAATTCTAACTTGAGAAACTAAAAAGCTATTAAATATATACGGTAAGGATTTGCTAACATCATGTTTTTTGAAAATGAGAGAGACATTAAAATACGGTTAAAGGCTAAAGTTTTGGCCAGCACAGCAGCAGAAAAGCCCATCTCACCAGAAGAGGCCGGATGCTGACCTGAAGGGCTGTGTCTTGCAGGTGCCATGGACATAGCTTTGGGATCTGGTGCCACTGGGGTCTTCACCAACTCTTCTTGGCTATGGAACAAACTATTTGAGGTAAGAATAACACAGAAACACCTAAATTATGGAGATGACTTCCTTCTTCTAGCCTTAGAATGCTGTATTTCTTCAACCCTGAGTTACAGGGATTTTTATGTTGTAGAATTGTCTTTGAAATGATTCCATTACCTCGATTCAGTGTGCTTTTCTATAAATATTTAAAAATGATAAATATGATGCCACATTCCTTCTCAGAATGAAGTGAAAATGACTTAAAAATATCCCTGATGTAGAAAAGGGTACGAGGACAGCTTTGTAAAAGAAGGAATGGCCTTTTAATGAGCACGTCATAAGTCAAACAGTAGTATGTAAATAGGGCTTGCCCAGGTTCCTTACTGGAAGCGAGGAGGACAGTTTCTGCTGCTGTGCTCTGCACCTCCTCCCAGCCCTTTCACAGCAGCCTCTTCCAGACAGCAGTTTCCCATCGCCACCCCTACACTCCTTGCTGCCATCAGCTTTCCCCAGTGATACCACTCTGTTAGCCTCCCTTAGCTTATCCAGAGGCAGCGTGTCCCTCTGGCCTCCTGGTGACACCCTGCTCTTGGCTTCCACAGTGGTCTTCTCTTCTGGTTTCCTTTCTTGATGACTTCTGTTTCAGCCTCCTTGGCCAACTTTTTGCTTTGTCTGGCCCTTTGGATGACTTCAGTCCTGAACCTCACGCTCTTACTCTGCACAGTGTTCACTGGGAATCCCGTCTATTCCCATGGCTTCAGCTGCTGTCTGTCCTGAGCCCCAGGCCCTGCGCATTCAGTTGGCTATGAAACAACTCCATCTGGCACCTCATTCTTTCAACAAGTCATTAATGGGAGCTTACTGTGTACCAGCAGGGACAAATACAAAAGGTTCCTGAATACATTGTTTCTTGATGTAGTTTAAGGTCCTAATCTTCTCTTCAACTCTAAACTGCCTCCCTTTCACTTCTGGCATCTTTCCATTGTGAAGCCCCTCTCTATCATCTCTAGCCTCTGGGAGAAACTCAGCCCTGTTACCTCCTTCCAGGTAGTATGTGGGGCCTCTCCCCTCCTCTGTACCAGGCACACACTGTCCCTCTCTATCATAAACATTGAAATAACAGTCAGCAGTTTATACAGCCTATATACCCTCTCTTCCTGGAGGTAGTCACTTTCAACCCTTGATGGATTCTTCTGTTAATTATTCTTCTGGAGTCTCAAAATAACAGCTTACATTGCTGCTTACTGACTTTTCACTTTTGGCTCTTTCTGTTGACCACAGTGTATCAAAACAACCTTTACCCATTTCTCCTACTAGCCTTTAGGCCCTTTGATGACTCAGATATTAAGTATCTTTAGATCCCCAACCCCTGTTGGTGTTTGGCAGTTCAGTAGGTGATGGATGGATGGAGGATGGATGAATGCGTGTGTAGATGACATGAATTAATGAGGTCACCTCATCTTAGTATCTGGCCTTTAGTAGTGCAGTTCTAGGTACACCAAGGCCACAAACATCATGAAGACTAGTTCACCCTAATCAAACCAAGCAAAGGCTGTCTGCACTACAGGATACCAGCTTATTCATTTAAACTGAGACCCATAATATTAGTTTGATAATTTCAGCAAATGCCCTACAAATTTGCATTCCTGGCTTCCTCTGTAATTCTTAAGCTTTTAATTAATTAAAATAATTCTAGAATCTGTTGTATTTGTCATGGTTTAGAGTAACAGGTCAGAACCTACTTCATCTGTTCTGCCAACTATCATACCTATTTGTTCTCTAGGCCAGCATTGAAACAGGAGACCGTGTCTGGAGGATGCCTCTCTTTGAACATTACACAAGACAGGTTATAGATTGCCAACTTGCTGATGTTAATAACATTGGAAAATATAGGTATGTAAAATAAGCTATAAAAATACATTGTTACAATCATCATTTGCCAAAATGAGCATTTTCAGTTTTAATCTCCTTTCACAAAGGTTTAGGTATCCAGTTTCTTTTCAGTGTGTTCATAAGCACTAATTTCTGTCTCTTATTTTCAAGATGTTTCCCAACTGGTTCTCAGTTTTTGCATTTTCAAATCTAAAGGTCATTTTAAGCAAATGATAAGGGAAGGAGATGGACAATATGGTAATTACACAGGAAAAAGAATTTATCCTTTATGCTTAAAGCTGTGTCTAAAGATAGGTATTAATTACTGGGTTAACTTCTTTAAAGGTCTTATAGTCATAGAAGCCACTTAGCAAGAATGGAGGATCTTAATAGAACATTCAGTGTACATTTAATAGGGTTAGATGTTGATTTTTGTCTTTCTTTGCAGATCTGCAGGAGCATGTACAGCTGCAGCATTCCTGAAAGAATTTGTGACTCATCCTAAGTGGGCACATTTAGACATAGCAGGTGTGATGACCAACAAAGATGAGGTTCCTTATTTCGCAAAGGCATGGCTGGGAGGCCCACGAGAACCCTGATTGAATTCCTGTTTCGGTTCAGTCAAGACAATGCTTAGTTCAGATGCTCTAAAATGCCTTCATTCTGTCTTAAATGGACAGTGGAACTTCAGAATACTTTTGAATGAATAGATAAAAATCTTTTAAGGGAAACAAAAGATAGTATTTAAAAATAGAACGAAATGAAATTTGTATGCCTTGATTTTTCATTTTATGCAGAGATTTATAAAGGTAAAGCTAGTATCTTGGGAAAGATTTTTAAGATAGTCTATAAAATGATGATTTTTAAAAGCTATCTAATCACTTTTCACAGTGTATGTTTTTAATTGAGAAGCAAAGTTGTATTTCAGATTTGTGATGCTGAGAATATGAACAAACTAAAAGTTGCTGTGCAATTGTCAGAAACAATAAATCCAACTTTTGGTGCTCTCTGGTGTGGCTCTCATATTCACTTTTATTACTATAAAACCCAGTGGTGCTATTCATATCATTTGTCTCTTCTGGCTGTGTTACATAAACTAAGTAATTAAATTGGGATATGGTGAAAAATGTATTTTCTCAATGTTAATAACTTTGGGGTACTTTGTGATAAATTTGTGAGTCAGGTACCATTACCCCCACATTACAGATGAGGAAAATGAGACACAAGAGAGGGTTAGTAACCTGCCAGTGATGTCACCAAGCTAGTAAGTGGGACAGCAGAAATTTAAGCCCAGTCTGCCTCCAGAGCTGGCATTCTTAATCGTTTCACTGTAATGCTTGCTTTCACTCCCGGGACTTGAATGGATGTGGAATTTATTTGAAATAACTGAAATAAGAGGGCCATAAAAGGGACTGTCAAAGGGTAAACTACTTCTACCACCTGAAACTTCAACCAGTCAAAATTCCATTTGTGCAGATTTAGAAGAAAGCTGTCTTTTTTACATTTGTATTGAGTGAATCAAGTTATCCAAAAATAGTATCTTTTTTTGACTTTGAAAATGTTTGAGTTTTTTTTTTTTTTTTT